>CABHPQ010157267.1:8689-24076 GCA_902168405.1 Peromyscus aztecus | reverse complement strand
CAGCTCGTGTCCACATCCTCACAGCTCGTGTCCACATCCTCACAGCTTGTGTCCACATCCTCAAAGCTCGTGGCACGGGGCTGGGGGTCTTCAGCAGGGAGCCACCCTCTCGGCAGGCAATGGGTGGTGGAGTAGCATCTGTACAGGCTGCTCGGAACACAGTGCTGCTATGCTCTTCCTTCAGGGGCGGCCTGAGCTGACACCCACTGCTATCAAGGCAGGAAAGCTGCTGGCTCAGAGGCTCTTCGGGAAATCTTCAACCTTAATGGATTACAGCAACGTGAGTTCCTTTAAAGGACCCAAGTCCAACCTGGGGGAGGCTTGACTGCTTCTCCTGGCTGAAAGGTTCATGTACACCTATGTGTGCCTGCATGTGCATGTTGTATGTCTGCACACATGTATACATGCATGCATACACACAGGTGTGTGTGTCCATGTGAGTGTGTGAACGTGAGTGCGGGAGGACACAGTCCGTGGGGCTGTAGGAACAGATCCCAAGTCACTGAGAACTGGCCAGGATCTCTTGAGCTCTGTCATGGGACCAGCACATTGAATGACGGGTTCAGAGAAAAGCCTGTGAGGACAGTGGGGCTCTGCCGGCAGCCCGTCCCCTCCTCTAGAGAAAGGGATGTATGTGGTTTGACTCCTGGTCCAGCCCAGGAACAGGGAGTGGCCACCTGCTGTGCTGGCTGGGTCCCTGGCCTCAGATTACTACTCAAGTGTCACTCAGGGGATGCAATTTCAATTTGGGGGGCCCAAGAGACATATCTGATTCCAGACCTACTTTCCAGGTTCCCACGACTGTCTTCACACCACTGGAGTATGGCTGTGTGGGGTTGTCTGAGGAGGAAGCTGTGGCTCTCCATGGCCAGGAGCATGTAGAGGTAGGGGCCTACCAACGAGAGGGCCTGATGGCCACTCTCCACAGAGCCTCTCCAGGATTGGAGGTCTGGTAAACGGGCTACTTCCTGGGGGCTGCTCTAAGCAGGGCATCGTGTGGGGGCCTCCACAGGACAGGAGTATTGGGCAGCTCCAGAAACAAGGGGAGTCAGAGGCCTTTGGTAGCTTCAGTGTGTGGCCAAGCTTCGCTTCTCTGGTCCCACTCAGTGTCCACCTGCTGTCCTGGATGGGGTCATTAGGGCAGGAAGATGCCCTCCTCTGAGGCCCTGTGGCCTGGCAGCCTCCAGCCCTGCCCCTTAACTTACTGTATGTGCTAGAAGCATTGTTGAGCTTCCTAGCATTACCACCTCAGCCTCAGCATGCAGAGAGCTTGTAAGGAAGGTCTCAGGTCCTGATGCTGCTCTGCAGAGTTCTCCTTACCTCTCAGAGGGAGGAGTCTCACTTAACCCGAACGGCTCCTCCAGGTGTGCTCTGACCTGCTGTCCACTCCATCCTACCCACCTGCACCTCCACATTTCTGGGACTCTTCTGAGGTTCCCAGTGGGCAAGACATTTTCTCCCAGCCCCAATTCTGCCCTCTTCTCAAGTTCTTCTAGTGCCTACAGGCAGACTGGAGCCTTCATCCTAAGCAAGGGTTTTCATTGGGCCAGGGCGCTTTTGGGAGTCTGCAGTGGCAGGCAGGCTGTGGCCCCTGGGGTGCTTTCAGAGTAGGCTGAGGTAGCTGGAGGCTTTGGAAGCTGCCAGGTAGTGGAAGCTGGAGGACTTCGGTGGAGGTCTTCCTGTAGCAGCAGCTTGCAGGCTGAGCGGCCCGGGTCACTAGGCTGTGGTGTCTGCCCGCTCCATGTACCCAGGCCCTCCATCACGGGGACAGGCTTGACAGGCCTGCCCTCCCAGCACTTTATTTGCTATTTTTGTTAGATTCATCATAAGTGCACTGGGACATGTGCTCATAGCATTTTATAATGCTTTATGTTTCATGATGTTGAATAGCCAAACATTCTTGTTTGTTTTTTTTTCAGTTCTGTCTTGCTTAGAACAATATTCTCTGAAGCCCTATTAATTAATAATGGCTGTGTAGCACATGTGGGGCCCTGCTCATTTTTTATATGCCTGTAGCCCTGAACACGCTGTCAAGCCCTTCATGGGTGCTGAAAGCCCTTGTTCCACAGCTCCAGTGAGGCTGGGGCCTGCCCTGCTCCTCCACACCCTGCACTACCCCCTCCTCAGAGCTGAAGTTTAGGCCAGGTCGGCACCAGGGTGTCTCAGGGAGGCCAGGCAGCCGTCTGAGAGCCGTTCTGCTCACACGGGTAGGATGGGCACTCCTACACCAGCGATTTGCCTGAGGTCCTCCTGTCCAGTCTTTTTGGTCTTGGGGAGGCCTGGATCTACTTCTTAGGGATGCCCGGTACGATGGCTCACACCGTGGTCTCTGTGTTGTATCGTGGCTGGTAGCACCCCAGAGCCTGGTGCCTGCTCTCCTGCTGTGTGTGGAGTCTCAGATGTGGGGAGGAGAGGCTCTGTCTGCAGACTGCATGGCCATGGACACAGGCTGCCTGAACAGAAGACACACTCTCTACAACCAGCTGAGGTGTTGACACATCTCATGTCATACCCTTGGGCCACATAAGTGTCTCTGGGTCCCTGAGAATCCTGTCTTCCCACTACTTTTTTGTTTGTTTGTATGATCCAAGACTGTAGGACTGTCTTGGGCACGGCCACTGATTCAGGTGCTGGTGTCTTGTCGCCCAGGTTTACCATGCATATTATAAGCCACTGGAGTTCACGGTGACGGGTCGGGATGCATCACAGTGCTACATAAAGGTGAGGGTGCTAAGGGGCCAGGGGCCAGGGCACTGGGACTAAGAGGGAAAAAGCTAGTGACTGCGGGGAGTGCTTGGTGTCCACAGGGTCCCCGTGGGACAAAGTCCCCGCAAAAGCAACTTAAGGAAGGGTTTGTTTTGTCTCACAGTGTAAGGAAAGGCTTGGTGGCAAGGGCTTGAAGCAGCCAGTCACACGTGTCTGCAGTCAAGAAGCAGAGAGGTGGCGGCTGGTGCTCAGCTCGCAATCTCTTTTTGACGCAGTCTGGACCCCAGCCCATGGAATGGTGCTGCCCACAGTTGTGATGGGTCTAGCCACCACAATTAACCCAATGTGGAAACTTCCTCGTGGAGTTTGTCAGATTGACAGTCAATACTAGCTACCACAAATGGAAACCTGAGGGCTGTGGAGGGAGGGCATAGCAACTCCCCATGGCTAGGTGGGTCCCCTGTGACTAAGTGACAGTCAAAATCACCGTGGCTTTCAGATGGTGTGCTTGAGGGAGGCCCCACAGCTGGTGCTGGGCCTGCACTTCCTTGGCCCCAACGCTGGAGAAGTCACTCAAGGATTTGCTCTGGGGATCAAGTAAGTCGTGTAGAATCCTGGCCATTTTGTGCTGTAGCCCTTCCCTCTGTCCTGACGGCACAGTTGCCGATAGCTGTTTTCACAGTAGTGAAGCCGCTGGGTCCACGTTTCTGGGGAGGGGTTTGCACACGTCTGCAGCTCTGCAGCGGGCATCCTTCAGCCTGCCTCAGGCACGGTGGACACAGCAGGAGAGAGACTCTCTAGCCAGAGGTCCTAGGCAGGGATGGGGGTGGCTGCACCCCTGGGGCAGACCAGCGTTTAGTGCCGTTGAGCCCTCACCCCCAGCCTCCACTGGCCACTTCTGTTCTGTCTCCTGTGAACTGTCTGGTTCTGTTGTTGGTGTCTTGTCTGCCTTCCCCTGCCCACAGGCTCCCCTGCAGCCCTGGTTGCCCTATAACTGGCCCAGACTCAGATCCGCCTCCCAAGTGCTGGGATTAAAGACGTGTGCTGTCACCACCAGGCCACATCGTTTATTTGTATCCTGTGGTTTTTCTTTCTAGTTGTTTGTGCTCCAATTGTCGAGCTACAGGAGCTCTTTGCATACTAAGGAAACCAGTATTATAAAGAGAGATTGCCACCATTTAAAAGACTTTCAGAAATTCTTCCCAAGACTGAATTGCCTGGGCAATGAGTCTGCATTCAGAACAGTGAATGGGAATGCACCGTGGGGCAGCCCTATCCCATTAATCCCAGGGCCCTCCCAGGCGCAGCTGATGTGGATGCCCTGCTTACCATCATCCACACCATGTATCCATGGTGGACATGGCCTACATGGTCTCTCAGGATGCTCAGGAGAGGCTGCTCATGGATCCTACCTGGTGGCTACTTTGGAGTAAACTCCCAGTGATAGCTCTGCTGCAGATCTCCTAAAGCCACAGATATATATTCCAGAGACATGGGCTCACCTGGGACCTACGGCTCATGCTTGGGAGAACCTTATCACCAGCCATTGCCCTAACACATCTGCAGGCCAGGTAGACCTGAGGCTTGCTGTCATATGATAGGTGTGGCCCCATCTAGGGATCTGGCCCAAACCCTGTCTCACGCACACAACCCTTCAGCATGTTGGTCCTATTTCTTTGTTGGGATCCCCTAACGCTCTCCCTTGTCCCTAGATCCAGCCCACTGGGGACCCAGGTGTCCACACACCCTCCTCCTGCCCACCTTTCCCTATGCCCTCTCTCTCTGTGTCCTCCAGGGTTCTGTCCCCGGTACCATGAATACATGTACGTGCCACATGCATGCACACATGGATACACACAAAACAAAACAAAAACTCACGGAGCCGTAGCCCAGGACTCAGCCACTCGGCCGCACTGAACAGCTCCTTCCTAGTCATCTCAAGCCCTGGAACCTGACCTTTGGCGGCGAGGCAGGGGCATCTGGGTGGAGGCCAGGTCTCAGAGGCCAGGAGATAGGCTGGCAGTGGAGGCTGTGCTCAGAGGACTAGTGGCTAGGCTGATCACCTCCCTTCATGAACTTACTCTGGATAGGCAAAGTGCCGTCCACAGCCGGTTCCCTGCCTTGTGTTTGGATGCCATGTGTCCATGTGTAGATTGCTGAGCAGGAGAGCCAGGTGGGTGGGTGTAGGCTGCAGTCAAAAGTGGCTGGGGTGGGTGATTTCTGCCACACCTTGACAGTGATAGAGCAGGCCTGGAGAAAGGGGCAATTGGGAAAGAGACAGGACAGAGCAAGCCAGGGCAAGGTTGGATAGGAGGGCCTGAGGTGGGTAGCAACTTGGCAATGTGGGTAGTGGGTGTTTGCTGGGGGCAGCAGGCAGTCCAGCATAGGCATGGGCATACAGTCTTAGTGCTGACTCCGTAAGGAAATCATTGCCCTCTAAGGCCTTCCCGAGGTCAGAATGGTGTGGACAGACCTCCCCATACTGACCACTTACCATCTACTCTCGATGTGTGCAGATGTGGGGCATCATATGCACAGGTGATGCAGACAGTAGGGATCCACCCTACCTGCTCTGAGGAGGTGGTGAAGCTGCACATCTCCAAGCGCTCGGGCCTGGACCCCACTGTGACTGGGTGCTGAGGCTAAGTCTCCATCCCTGCCAAGCTGAGGGCACACGCTAAGCCATGTGCCCAGCACAAGGCTCCTCAGACACCTGGATCCAGGTGAGCAGGCTTGAGAAGAGCATCTGTGACTCGAGTCATGGGAGCCACCATGACAGGCATAATGCCAGGTGCATGCAGGGCTTCCCCGCAGGCTGTGGTTCCCCGCAGGCCGTGGTCCCCCGCAGGCTGGGTTCTCACGGCATCTCCTGGGCAGTGTCAAGTGCTGCTCCCTGTGTGCCATGTGTCCCTGCACTGAGCACAAGTGCCGCTCATTTCCTTCTTGCCCAGAAGGTGGAGATACTGCCTTGTACATGGCTGACTGACCGCCGCACATGCGGCTCCGCTATAGCTTTGTGGTCAGGCTGGCCGAGCGGGCAGCCAGGAGTCACAGTGCCTTTCCAGTCACGGCAGTCCTCTTCTGAGGAGGAAGAGCTTGGCAAAGGCCTGCCCCTGCCACGTCACCTCTTTCTGACGGCACCCTCCAGAAGCCCCAGTCCTGAAGCCTGCATGCTCCAGCCATCCTGGGGTGTCTGTCTCGGCTGTCACCCCTTCTTGGTCTGGGCCCTTGGTAACTGTTCTCCTCACTGAAGCTGAGGGGGAGGCTCTAGGAAGCGTTCTTTCTCTCTCAAGATGCCCTCTGTCTGTTCTGAGAGTCCCGGCAGGAGCTCTCAGACAGCCAGTGGGTGGTGAGTGTGGCCAGGCCCTTGTCTGGGCCTTCTGGCACCAGCTCCACCCCAGCTTCTCAGTGCAGGGCTGCATTGACAAAGAGGGCCCTCTAAGGAAGCTCTTACCTGAATATTGTACCTCCTGGGGGGGTTGTTAAGAGCCCAGCATACGTTTTGATCAAAATATTTTTGCAGCAACTGCAGTGCTCTCTCTGATACACCAGTCTGGGGGGGGGGGGGCTCTCCTCAAGGGCTTATTTCCAACCCATCTCTCAATAATCTCTTGTGGCTTGGGGTGACATGGCTAGGCCAATATGAGGCTGGCCTGTGCTGACCCCACCTGTTATTGGCAGGACTGGAAGGTTTGGCTACCACCTCAGAGATCCCAGAAGATGTGGATGGAGCACCGAGTGTCTGCATAAATGGCTGTGTGTCCTGCAGGGATGACTCCACACCTACATCCTCTGGCCAGCCTCCTCATACTCCAGCGTCAGATGATGATGGCCTGCGCAGAAACCCCCATGTGGGCTGCCCAGGTTTGAGGCCCCTGGCATTTCTGGAGCGCCAATAAAGAGGATGTTTTCCTAAAGCATGTCTGCTTGTGGTGTCCCCAGGATTGCCCAGTGTCACATAATAGTAGCTTCCAATCAGGATCTGCTGCCACCAGAACCATAACACACAGAGCCACAGTCTTAGTCCTGGAGTTCCCAGCAGCCATTGGGAGGAACAACCCTAACCTGACCCTTCTGGTTGCTGGCAGGACACAGTACCTCCCCACCATCCTCAGCACCCACCATCTCCCTTCAGCTACTGGCTCAGGCCTGAAGACATCTTTCTGGAGATCCCTCCTGGACCTTTTGCCAAGATCACCCCTAAGGTCTCTGTGTGCATCTTGAGGCGAGGGCGGCCTAGCTCCGGTGGTCATCAAGGGTCAGGAACAGGAGGAGAGGTTTGCCAGGGTTGTTTGATGTTCTCTGTCTCTGAACTGAAAGCCACTCACCTCCTTACTTTCCACTGTGGCCCTCTAGGTCAGCTTGTGAACTGGTTTTGGCTAATCCTCCACATTGAAGCTTGATGGGCCAGGGAGCGCCTGTCACTCACTGCAGGGAGAGACAGCCCTTACAGGGAGGGGCAGGGCACTGCATTATGCTGAGGCTTTAGCAGAGGCTAATCTCGTGTCTTCCTTAAGAAAACATCACTTAGCCTGGCCCCGGGAGCCTTGGATGGGACCCTGCTTGTCAGCCAACAAAGGAATGTGTTTGCACCTTAATGGGCCTACCGGAGCCTGGCTCAGAGTGGAAGTGTGCAGGGTGCTCTCAGACGCCCAATTAAGACGCCAAGTGCTGGGCTGGGCCCCGCCCTCCTGACAAGTGCGGGGCCAGATCAGCCATGTCCTATTTAATGCCCCACTGGTGGCACGCCCCAGCCTGCCAGGATCCTGGGGCGTGGTTGGGGGCGGGGCACTCCTCTAGCTTGAGGTTTTGTCTGCCTCCGAGGGAGAGAGGTCAGCTAATACCTGCTGCTTCAGGCCAGCGGGGGTGGGAAGCCTCTGGGACCTGGCCAGGTGCATCTCATGGGACCACAGCTCTGGGGGCAGTCCCTGCCAAGGGGGCAAGCAGGCACCTGAACGTGGCCTTGGTGCTGGATGCTGACTGAATAGAGGCAACCTGTGACTGGCCCTGTGCACCCACTGGCCTGTAGCTTCCTGCCTGCCCAGCCAGCCATTGCCATCCATACATTCATGTCCCAAGGCCCCTTTAGGATAGTCTGTGCACACTGCCCCATTGCGGTCCTCCTAATCCTGTTCTGGCTCCACAGTACTGAGAGAGGCTCAGGGCCCATGTCTCACCAGAGCACTGGGCTGCCTTTGTGGTCTCCTGAACCTGGCCCTGGGCCCCATAGCTAGGCCACTGTGTGCAGCTGCACTGGCCAGCCCCAAAGGTAGGGCCTACTTTATACCTTCTTCCCAGAGCAGAATTTGCATCAGGGTACTTGCCCCTGGAATCTTTGTCTCAGCCTGTGCCAGCCTCTAGGAGGGTCCAGACATCTACAAATCCATGTTCTATGTGGCTTCAGGTCCTAGCTCCCTCTGCACTCTTGGAAAATGGTGAGCAGGAGTCTGATCAACTCACAAGCAGTGAGTGTTGCAGAGAAAGGACTAGCACAGGGGTGAGCTACCACTCAAGTTACCTTTGGGGCTGGCCAGTGCAACCCCACACATTGGCCTAGCTATGGGGCCCAGGGGCAGGTTCAGGAGACCACAAAGACAGCCCAGTGCTCTGGTAAGACCCAGAGCACTCACTCAGTCATCTGTGGAGCCAGAACAGGACCAGGAAGTCCCCAATAGGGCAGTGTGCACAGACCAGTGACTACTTTGCCCTACTCACTGAGGGCTGTTGTGCCCTGTGCTAAAGGCAGGGTCAATGCCAAGGAGCGGAGCCCACAGATGAGCTGCATCAGCAGTGGTATCTGTCCTGAGTGTCTGCCCCACCTAGCTGCTGCAGGATCACTGCAGGGCCAGTTCCCTCTCTGGACCAGAAAATGCAACAAGGGCTAGAATGCCCCAGGGCTAGGTGCTCCCCAACCCAGGGCCAGGTGCTCCCCTGGGCCGCCTCTTCTCTGCCTTTGCATGTTTTTATGATGCAATGAAAATATGTTTTTAATTCCTCAGATTGTTCCATGTAACCTGCAATTACCCCCGGCAACGCTTTACACACCTCTGCTTGTGGCTTTGGATTGCGCAAGGACATGGGAAGGAAAGGAGCTGGTAGGAGCTCCCTCCCTGCCTGACTGTCCTGGGAAGAAGAATGGAGTTCCCATCTCCTAGCACCTCGCCATCTCCCACATCGTCCATACTTCCTGCTGTCCCGAGATCCCTGTGCAGAAAGCACACAGAGAAGGGTGGCAGGTGCTTTTGAGGGCCAGACTGAGGGGACAGTAGTGGAGGACAGAGCCCAGCAAGGCTCTGAGAGGATATAAAAGGAGCCATCAGTTCTTAGAGTGGTAGAGCGGCTGAGACTACATATGACCAAGCCCTCTGGGGACTGCTCAGCTGGCGGCAGGGGCATGGGCCCCTACTGTGCTTTGCTGGCAGTGGAGACTGTATCCATGTCCTGGCTGGGCAACCTTGCCAGCAAGTGGACTTGCCTGTGAGAAACAGCAGTGTCTGCCCGAGGCCTCAGGCAGGAGCTTATACCTGAGACCCACATTTTTGTTCTTTGCTACCTTGGCATATGCAGTGGTGCCCAAACAGAACCCAGGAGGTGCCACCATGTGGCAAGCCTAACCCCCCACCTAACACTCACATACTGCATGCTGCCTGGAGCTGTGGGCAAGCCAGGATCTAAGAACGCCTTGAGACAGCTGCCCAGCATGTCTGTCAGGTAGGCTGTGTCCTTGAAGAGACCCAGGACTAATAGACCACATCACTATTCAGGCTCAAGGTGTCTGGTCCCCCTGGTCAGGAGGTTCTACCACATGAGACGTGGTTGTGGCTGCACTGGACTGTCTGTTCCTGCTCCCCTCACCCCTGCCTTACCTGTCCCTCTGGATGCTACTTCCCTGCACCTAGTAACCTTGGGTGGCAGACTCCGGGGAAGGCCCCCTCCGTACAATGCTTGACCAGATGCACTGGCCTCTCCTGGCCTGGCCTCTGCCTCTCCTCCATGCTCCCTGGTTAGTCCACTCTTAGTTCTACATGGGATGCACAGGGGGAACGGTATGTGCAGGTCACACCCCGACATGGGCAGGCATTCCATAGCTTGAGGCCAGCAGGCAGGCACTGGATACTTGGGAGTGGACCACACAGACCTAGCTCCCTTTGGAAGCATCTGTGATTGATTCTCCATCCAAATGATCCGAGACAGGCCTAGCTCCTGGGGGCCAACCCCACCCCAGAAGGTGTACTCTTCTGGCCCCAAACTTGCAGGCTGTGGACTAAGTACTGAGTGCAGGAGCCGCAGCCGAACACTAACGGGGTAGAGACTAGAATAAGGGCTTCCAGACTGTTTCCTGGACATCTGTGGAACTCAAGTAGCAGCACCTGTCTTGGTCAGTGTTGTAGTGTTGTGAAGAGACACCATGACCATGGCAATTCATAGAAAAGAAGGCATTTAATTGGGGCTTGCTTACAGTTTTAGAGGTTTAGTCCATTTTTTGTTGTTGTTGTTGTTCTGTTTTTTTTTTGTTTTGTTTTTTTTTGTTTTGTTTTTTTTTAATGGCAAAGAGCATGGTGAGAAGCATGGCAGCATGCAGGCAGACATGGTGCTGGAGAAGTAGCTGAAAGTTCTACATCCAGATCCACAGGCAGCAGGGAGAGAGACAAAGACTGGGCCTGCCTTGGGCCCTAGAAACCTCAAAGCTCCCCCAACCCCCCCCCCCCCCCCCCCCCATGACACATTTCCTCCAATAAGGCCACACCTCCTAATCCCTCCTAAGTAATGCCACTCCCTGATGACTAAGCATTCAAACATATGAGCCTATGGGGGCCATTCTTTTTCAACCACCAGATCCCCCAAACCTGCCCTAATGGGTCCTCAGCACCAAAGATGTCTCTGAGGAACCTGAGCTAAACACAAGCCTCTACCATTTAAGCCTGCCTCAGCCCGTCTCCTCTCCTTGTCTCCACAAAGTGCCTTTTCCAGTGGAAGCCCAGAGCCACCAAAATCCACCGGGCTGTTTCCTGATCCAGGCTCAGGTTGCACTGCTGTGGGCTACTCCTCATGTGCTTCCTGAACTAGGCAAAGGCACAAATAAGGAAACGGAGTCACACACTGTGCTTGCACAGGAAGGCGTGGCCAGGCCCAAGCCCTGCTTGTCCCTCACAGCCAGGTGAGGGTCTTGTTGGTCTGGCTTCTTCCAGGTGAGATGGGAGAGTCCCCAGAATTGTGCATACACCTCTATCCTGACATAGCCATGCCATTGGTTACTCAGCAACCCTCCCAGACAGGACAGAGAAAAAAGGAGTTTCCCAGAGAGGCTGGGGAGGGCTGGCCCAACCATGACCCAAGATATTCAGGATGTGAAATAACTGGGCAGAAGATTCTTCAACACAGGGTGCCCAGAGGTCTCTAGAGAACTGGGAGTCAGCACTAAGACACAGGCTGATGGAAGAGAGTTTGAGCCACGAGGCATCAGGCTCTTATCTGGCTACACACTGGGCCTTATGTGCAGCCTGCCTTCAAAGCCCAGCACAACTGACTGGGGTTATGGCTCCTGTTTCCAGAACTCATAGTAACAGGGCGAAGTTTTGCCAATTGTTAGTTGTTGTAGAATATTATTTTAAGGTGTGTTACTTTTGTTAATGTTGCATTTGTTTAACTCTGTGAAGCTGTGTTCCTTTGCCTGTCTAAAACACCTGACTAAGTGGTCTAATAAAGAGCTGAACAGCCAATAGTGAGGCAGGAAAAAGAAATAGGTGGGGCTGACAGGCAGAGAGGATGATAGAAGGAAAAATCTGGGAGGAGAAAAAGAAGTAGCCAAAGAAGAAGGAGGACTCCAGGGGTCAGTCACCCAGCCACCCATCTACACAGCAAGCCACAGAGTAAGAGTAAGATTTACAGAAGTAAGAATAAGAAAAGCCCAGCCGGGCGGTGGTGGCGCACGCCTTTAATCCCAGCACTCGGGAGGCAGAGCCAGGCGGATCTCTGTGAGTTCGAGGCCAGCCTGGGCTACCAAGTGAGTTCCAGGAAAGGCGCAAAGCTACACGGAGAAACCCTGTCTGGAAAAAAAACAAAAAACAAAAAACAAAAAAAAAAAAAAA
This sequence comes from Peromyscus aztecus, assembly GCA_902168405.1. Classification (NCBI taxonomy): domain Eukaryota; kingdom Metazoa; phylum Chordata; class Mammalia; order Rodentia; family Cricetidae; genus Peromyscus; species Peromyscus aztecus. The sequence goes on along the minus strand of CABHPQ010157267.1, from coordinate 12,281 downwards.
AAAAAAAGAAAAGCCCAGAGGCAAAAGATAGACAGGGCTAATTTAAGAAAAGCTGCCTAGTTGGGGCTGGAGAGATGGCTCAGAGGTTAAGAGCACTGGCTGTTCTTCCAGAGGTCCTGAGTTCAATTCCCAGCACCCACATGGTGGCTCACAACCATCTGTAATGAGATCTGGTGCCCTCTTCTGGCCTGCAGGGATACATGCAAACAGAACACTGTGTACATAATAAATAAATAAATCTTAAAAAAAAAAAAGCTGGCTAGCAATAACCCAAGCTAAGACTGGACATTTATAATTAAGAATAAGCCTCCATATGTGATTTATTTGGGAGCTGGGTGGCAGGCCCCCAAAAAAGAGTAAAAACAAACAACAAAAGCCAGTGGCTGAAGACAGTGACAGGCATGGGTTTCCATTGGTGCCACACATAGGTCCTTAGTAAGGAAACTGCAGTCACACTTACCTGTGTATCCAGGAGCTGAAGGTGGTCCCTGGACCTCTCCATGCAGTGTCATGTCACATGCCTGCCATTGTCCGCCTGGTATGGCCCCGGTCCACCCAAGGTCCAAGACTGATGCTGTCCACTCTGGATCGGGAGCTGCCCTGGGAGGAGGAGGAGGAACAGAAGGCCCATTTGATGGTGACCTTGTGACTTTGATGGTGAGCCAGCCAGGGCCATGGCTGCTCACCCATGGGCAGCTGCTGACCCTCACTTTCCTGCAGAACCAACCACCCTGAGCATCTCTGCTGCGGGGACCTGGCTTCTGCTACATCCCCTGCTGTCCCCAACCCCCTTAAGCTCTCCAAGAGCTCTCATGTTTCTGGTCCTGCCACCAGAGGGTTTGGGGAGCCCTGCATGTTCTGGTCCACAGCCAAGCACCTGTGGCTAAAAGGGTAGTGAGGAGACCTTCACATCTCCCAGGGGCCTAGCAAAGCAACGTAGACCTGAGCCTGCCTAATCTCAGCCCTGCTGTGGTTTATGATACTCAGGTTACCCTAATCCTGAAACCCAAGCTGGGGTCCCAGGGGCCGTCCCAGTGCCATCTGAGCACATGAGGCCTTCCCAGTAGGCAGTAAGAGGACTCCCATCACAGGCCTTCTGTGTTCAGAGCTGGCCTTCACCAGGGATTGAGCAGAGTGCTGGGCACTCAGAGGCTGGAAATCCAATCCAGATAGACCCAAGGAGTTGCTGAATACACCAGACTCAGCTGCCTGACGGGGCAGGGCGAGGCCTCATCTCAGGGAGGAAACTCAAAGCTGGGAGCACAGGCAGCAAGGATGGGCGAGGAGCCCCAGCCCAATCCCCTCTAGGATTTCACAGGACAGTGAGTGGGCCTTGGAGTTCCATAAAATTAAATTTGTTCTCTCCCAATAAAATTGGATATTTTGGGCTTAAAAATGATGATCAAATAACACCAAGTGCTTGGGAATAAAGTGGGACCATAAACAAGATATAGTGTGACCTTGTTACATAGCAACTGGAGGTTGATAGCCAGATGGGCACAGCTCCCTGCCCCAGTTGTGGCTTCTGACCCCAGGGCTTTGCACTGAGTGTGGGCCTGATATGCACCCTGGCATGGGGCAGGGGCACCCCGCATGGGGCAGGGGCACTCCATTGTCTCTTTTGCTCTACTTTGGTTATGAAGGCACACTGGCCAGGTGTGATGGGAGCACCTGTGTCTCCGGCATCTTCGCGTAACTTCCCTGGAAGCAGGTACAATTAGCTCCAAACCCATAAGCATCAAGCTGTGCGATAGAGTGTCAGCGTAAAACCTGTGTCTGCGTATGGTTTTTCTGCTTGTAGGTTTTAATGGGGGCCCTGCTTGATGAGTGAGGAAAGCAGTTCCCAGACCCCCCAGGAGTCTCTGTGAGCCGAGATGGCAAAGCCAGGACTTAGGCATGTCTGCCCTACTGCCCTCCCCTCGGAGGCCTGGTACCAGGTCCCAGCCTGAGGGAGAGGGTGGATGGGAGGCTTCAATGGCTCATTGTTCTGCCTCTGGTGGCTGGAATTGGGCCGACCCATTATAATAATAAAGTTCTAGCACTCAGCCAGTGGCTGGGTTTCCATAGCTTGGGGAGTATTTAATTTTCAAAGTCTCTGCGAGGGAAGCTGTGTGTAAACGGAGTTTGTTATTCCCGTCAGCCCGTTCTTTGCAAGGCCGAGTCTCCTGTCCCATGCCTTCATTCTCTCAGAAGCTGCTGTACCTGTCAGCTCCCCAGTGCCAGGCATACCAGGAGACCCAGACACAATGTGAGTGAGTCTTGCTGTCACCAGCTCAGACAGGCTCTCACTCCGCCCTACCCACTTGGCTGAAGGCTGTGAGGAGGACCAGATGCCTGATGCCACAGGGGGCCTAATGGATTGAACTGTTCCTCTGCCATGAACATTCTCCTCAGCACACAGCTGGCCTGTCTAGATATTCTCTTTTGCTTTTGAAAAAGTCTCAATTAGCCTAGCCAGTCTGGAACTTTCTATGTTCAAGTCTCAGATTTACAGAGGTCTGCTTGCCTGGAGTGCTAAGCCACCACAGCTGGCCTTTGCCTGCTCTTTCTGCCTATTCTATGTGGTTGCCATAGACCAGAAGTGTGCCTTGGCCTCTGCCTTGGCTGGCTTTTCCCTCCTCTGACTGGGTAGTATTAGGTACAGGGTCTCCCTCCTGGGTGTTTTCCCAGGTACCTGGCAAAGTGAGGCACCTGGTCAGGGCTCCTACAGAATGTTCATACTGTTATCTGAAAGGGTGTTTTTCTCTCTTATCCAAAGAGGCCTTTTTTTTAAAAAATTTTATTTCTTTTTATTTTATGTACATTGATGTTTTGACATGGGTGTCACGTCTCCTGGAACTTGAGTTACAGACATCTGTGAGCTGCCATGTAGGTGCTGGGAATTGAACCCAGATCCTCTGGATGAACAGTCAGTGCTCTTAATCACTGTGCCATCTCTCCAGCCTAAGGCTGCCTTTTTCTTACGTTTAGGGAAAAAAATTAAAAAACTGATATGGTTGCTGGGAATCTAATTCAGGTCCTTAATCATTGAGCCATCTCTCCAACCCCTGGAATGAAATTTTAAAACAGCTGTAATAGCCGGGCATGGAGATGCATGCCTGTAACCCTAGTCTCTTGAGTTGAAGGCATGTGGATCAAGAGTTCCAGGCCCTCCTTGGCTTACAACAAATTTGAGGACAGCCTGGCTTACATGAGATCTTGTCTCAAAAATTTAAAAAAAAAAAAAAAAAAAAAAAAGCAAAAATTCTTCAGGCTAAATCAAAGGGAAATGACATGAGACTTGGAACCAGCATGTTGGTGTTTCTGGGGTGCAGCCTAACAGCTGTTGGAGCTCTGAGACTTACAGCTTTAAACATCTGGTCCAGTGCAGGTTTGGCAGCATGCGCCCACAGTCCCAGCTACTCAGGAGGCTGAGGTGGAAGGACCCCTTGAGGCCACAGTTCGGGATCAGTTTGGGCAACTATGGTGGTTTGAATAAGAATATATTCGTATATTTGGATGCTTAGTCATCAGGGGAGTGGCATCGATGCTTGAGAAAGATCAGGAGGTGTGGCCTTGTTGGAGTAGGTGTGGCCTTGTTGGAGTAGGTGTG
>CABHPQ010157266.1:17841-33874 GCA_902168405.1 Peromyscus aztecus | reverse complement strand
ACTAGCTGGGCAACATAAACTGGACTCAAGGGAGAAAAACAGACACACTGAAGATATCCCAAAGTTGAGTGGGAAGGTTTGGAAGAGTGGTTATAGGAGTTGTGTGATGGGGAGTTAATATGCTCAGAATATGTTATATGAAATTCTCAAAGAATTAATGAAAATGTTGTTTTTGTAATGTTTAATAATGATTCAACAACAATGTAATAGACAACTTTATTGTGTGTGTGTGTGTGTGTGTGTGTGTGTGTGTGTGTGTGAGAGAGAGAGAGAGAGAGAGAGAGAGAGAGAGAGAGAGAGAGAGAGATCAAGACACAAAATACCAAGTGACAAAACATCAAGAATGATAGGAATTGTTGTCTTTAAAGGAGATTTGAAGTTGTGAATGAGGGAAGATATCTCAGAATCTGGCATCTGAGCTATGGATGCTTTTGAAACATCCAAAGGGTCTATTTTTGAGGTTTATGAGGGTAAACTTAGATGTACAGATTTCTTTTCTCTATGACTTACACAAGTATCCCTTTCTATGTATACCAGACTTTTAGGACTGGATAGAACCTTATTCCATTAGAAAACATAATACTCAGTTCACATAAATTATTAATATTTTTCTGGGCCCTACTGGAAATATGCCTGATTAATAAAATTGTTTGATGCTGGTAATTTTCAGGTGATGCTTATTAACTGCAGGTGCAGTTTTACATCTTCAAGCCTCCCCAAATCTTTACCACTTCTGATACTATTTGTCAATTGCTTTAAAACCAGGTTCTCTGGTAATTATTGCTGATTTAGGGAGCCTGCTTCACACATGAGTTCACGAGCACCCAGCTCTCAAGGGGAATGGTTTGTCCAGCAATAAACTGGAAGCCAGCCTTCGCTATTTTATGGCACGGCAAACTATCGATTCTGATGGGAACAAAGGCAGAACAGGTCAATAGTATGAGATCCAAATTCATTACTGTGCAGAAGAGAAGACTAAATCAAAATGAGATTAATTTTTCTCAGACATTTTGTGTTATGTTCCAGCAGCCTCATAAATGATCTGTATCTTGGTGGCAGTGTGACTGTGATAGAAATTTTAGACCTGCTACAGAACAGAGGAATAAATTCTTTGAGGTTCAGATTTTTTCTATGGGAATAATTCAGTTTTATATTTCAGTAAATACTATGTTTGGACGGACTCAGCTCCAACTTTCCTTACCTCAGTTTACTGACTTTTCAGCCTTCTTTCCATGTTATTCACTACTGAACAGGATAATAGATAGATAGACAGACAGATAAATAGATAGATGATAGACAATAGTAGATAAATAATGATAGACTATGGATAAGGAGACTGATATAAATAGAGTTAGAAGACAATGGGTGATATTTAGTGATACAGAAAGACAAGTACTAGGAGACAGATATATAAATAGATGATTGGCACATAAATGATAGAGAAATGATAGGTGAATAAATAGAGCAGACTTCTCATATCTCATATTTCTGGGATAGTGCCCTCTTTAGGCTACCCTAATTAACATGCCTAATTAAATTAATGAACTCATCTCATGGGGTTTCCCCCTTCCCCTCTATGAACTGCCTTTTGCCTATGGACCACTTCTGTCCCCTCTCTAGCCAGAGGCAGTCTTTTATTCCTAGGGGCAAATATGCCTTCCCACTCTTCCTTGTTCCCTTTGCTTTCTCCATTGTCCTCTGCCTCATATCTTTGTCTTTTATTCTCTGCCCTTTGTCCATCTGTGGCAAATAAATCTTTGTGCTGAGAACTTGGTCTTGGTGTGTCGGGTGCTGACTCCTGTCATTTCAATATGTGTTCAATGTTCACATGTGGTCCCATAGATACACTCCCATGCCAGAAAAGCTAACTTCTACAAGTCTTAGGGAAAGCAACTGAGGATTAAAAGAGGGACTTCAGTGTTGAAATGATACTCAGACTCCTGTTTTTGTCTTCTCTCTCAATAAGAGTAAACTTGGAGTTGCAGTATGTAAAGTGAACGCTTCTGAGAATGAACAAACTCATGCTGTGTAAACAGACAATAAGAGTCCGCGGATTTCCTTTACAAGTGGCCAAACATCCTGACCCATGTCACTTGCACCTAGGGTCTCCGGGGAGCTCTTAAGTACCACTGATCTTCACATGTGCTGAGATAAAGAGAAGCTGAAATACCAGAGATGGGCACAGTCAATGAAGAATTGCAAAACGTGGGTAAGGTTTATTCCAAAGCCCACTCACTAGTAGAAAAATTTATCTTCTGTGACTTTCTTCTTTCATTTGAAAGTGTTTTATTTCACTCATGGATCTGTTACTGTGGTCCCCTCATGTGTACTGCATTGCAGTAGTTCATTACTTCAGTAAATTATAATCTGCCCATAGCACTAATTTTTTGGTCTTAGTTTCCTTTTCTATTACTTCAATAAAACATTCAACCAAAGGAACTTAAAGAAAAGGTTTATTTAGCTTACATTTCCACATACAATCCATTATGTTGGATGAGTCAAAACATCACAAGCTTGAAGAAGCAGCTGGTCACATGATATCCACAATCAGGAGAGGGAAAGTGATCTATGCATTGCAAATTCCTCCATTTTATTAAGTCTAGGATCCTAGCCAGGCAACTGTCCTGTCCACAATTAAATGGATCTTTCTATGTCAATTAATAGGGTAATCAAGAAAATTTTCCACAGAAATGCTCAGGTGATTCTAGATTCTGTCAAGGGGACACCATGACCATCACAATTCTTTAGATTCAGATTTCAATAGTTGAAAATGTTTGTGTGTTTTCATGGGAATAGTGCTTGCTTGTCTGTCTGCTCCTGTCGTCCACCCCTTTTGCCCCTCTGCTGCTTCTCTTCCTCCTTCACTCTCTCCTTCCTTTGGACTTTCTCTAATAAAACTCGTGTGTGTGTGTGTGTGTGTGTGTGTGTGTGCATGCAGATGCATGTGTATGTATTTGTATATTTAGATGGAATCCAGAGTTCTATGTTAGGAATCTTTAATCATTTTCCATTTTATGTTTTTAACCTATAAAACATTTATATCTATTTTGTGTGTACATATGTATGTGTTTCTGTGCATGTCTAGGTCTGAGTGTGTCTATTTGTGTGTATGTTTTGTGTATGTGTGTCTCTCTGCATCTATGTATGTGTTTATGTCTCTGTGTGTCTATGTCTATGTGTCCATGTGAATGTTTGTCTATATGTAGAATTTCCTTGACTTTGGCATTCAAGTTGTTTCAAGCTCACATTGCATGTCCCCCCTCTGATGTGGTCCTAATGGTTTGCCCAGTCCAGAGTTCCTCTGTTAGAAGCTTAATCTCATTATGGTGGCACTCAGGCATGGGCCAATTAGGAGAAATTTGAGTCCTAAGGGCCCCAACCTCATGAATGATCAATGCAGCTTTGGAGTTTGGTGAGTGTTCTTCCCACTCTTTCCTCCTCCCTAGCCCTCCCTGTCCTTTCATCCCTGCAGTTTGCCACATAAGGACAGAGGTCCCTTTCTCTCCTTTTACCTTTCACTTGGTGAGGACTTAGCAAAACAGACCCATATAAGATGCCAGTAATTTCAATATGGATTTCCAAGCCTACAGAAATGTGGGAGAGTACATTTATATTCTGTCTAAAACTTGGTAAAGAGTAAACATTGCTCTTTGACAATTTCCTGCACATGTGTGATATGTTCTGATTACCCTCACCTTCCCCTTATCAGTCACTCTCCTTCCTTTCAAGTCCCTTCTCATTTTCATGATTTTTGTTTTGCTTGTGACCCACTGAGTTTAACCAGGGCAATATGTGCGAGCATGGGTTAGGGACTATCCTTTGGAGCCTGGTAGGGTGATTGGTAGGTACACTAATGAAAGCAATGCCTGTCCATCCCTCACAAGCCATTGGTAGCCAATAATTCATTGGGGAGACATAAGGCCCCACTAGCCCTTCCCAGACACATGACTGCCTGCTGACAGGTCCACTCGTGCAGAATCAGTACAGGCAACTGCAGTTATTCTGAGTTTGCATTTGCAGTGTCTGTATAACACCCAGAAGAGGGAATTTTGCACCTCTTTTCTCCTCACAAGGTACCCAGTCTTAGCTACTCTGCAGCAGAATACAGACTAAATACTGCTCACGTGTTTCCATAAGCAGTTTTTAGGGTTCTTTTCTCCCTGAACAATCTATTCCTTTTGTTGGAGCTTGATACTATAATCAAGATGGTATGCTGGAGTTCTTGGTGCAGTGTGATGTTTGTTCTAAATCTTTTTACCTACAATGCATTGCATGTATATATACTAACCTATGTGTGGACTATATATTTATAGATACTTATGCATGCATACCATATTTACATGTATAGATACACACAATGAGATACATACAGACTGATAAATATGAAGATCTGAGAATAGTCATTTCTGTAACCAACTGTTTGACTGAAGCATGCTAAGTACAACATGTTTACTGATGTCTGCAGCTATAACCCATCCTCTCATAGATCATTCTTGCTTCACTCTCTTGCTTGATTCTCCAAACCAGATACCTGGTGTCTGCCATCTTCCACTTGAGGATTTAACTGCTCAGTGTCAGCTTCCAAATGTACATAGTGGCATCAAGATTATTAAGCTGTGTCTGCGTGGTAAATACCTTTATTAAGTAGAATACAGTGTTTGAGTATAACTTCTTTTGCTTTTTAGATTTAAAGACTGTATATATTCCAGAAATTACTTATTTCAGTACCTCTTATTCCCATACTTTTGAAACATTTTATTATATTCCTCTATGTGTGTGTGTGTGTGTGTGTGTGTGTGTGTGTGTGTGTGTGCAACAACATGGGTATGCAGTTGTACCTGTGTGTACTTGTGCTTGTGGATACCAGAGCTCAAGTTCAGGTGCCTTCCTCAGTCTCTCTCCACCTTGTATTTTGAGACAGAGTTAGTTTGACCTGGAGCTAACTGATTCAGCTAAGCTGCCCTGCCAGCCCCAGAAATTCAAGTCTCTGCATTCCCAGTGCTGGCATTAGAAGCTATCACATTTAAAAAAATAGTTTCTAGGATTGAACTCTGGTCTTCATGCTCCCACACCACGCACATCACCTACTGCTATCTCCCCAGCCCACATGTTGTTAGATCGTCATGTCATATTTTACAGGTCATTCTATAATCCTCTGACCTCCTACACTACTTGCAAATTTGCATGCATTATGGTTTGCACATTATGTATTGTGTTGTATTTGTTTTAACAAATGCAAAATATCATCTGTTCACAATTATGAAACTACAGATCCCACCTAACATCCATAATTTCTCCTGCTCCCTCTTTCTCTCATTTCACTTTTCCAAATGTCATTTGGATTATAGGAATCATATAGCATGCAACATTGTTAAATTGCATTCTTTTTCTTAGCATATACTTTTAATAAGATTCATTAGTATATTCTTTGAACTGAGGCAGCAAAAACTTATTATTAGAACCCAGTGATATTCCCTTGAACACAGGTGTACAGCTTGTTTGTACAAATCTTGATGAATGTCTTAATTGATTCTAGGTTAGGTAATTATGCATAAACTTATATAAATGTTAAGAGTAAGGTTTTATGTGAAGATCCTTTGCAAATTATGTGGGTAAATATTTACTGAACAAGCTCTGGACTTTATTGTAGGGAGATACCAAGCTTCAAAGGGTGTTGATGAGCTTTACTCTAAGGGATATGAGGTAATGTGCAAGATGCTGTTTTTTACAGGTATGAAGACCGATGTTTGGCATTACCAGTCCAAGAAAGTGAGTGTTCTTATTGCTTTGAATACTCACTAGTGTTTAATACTACCAGTTCTAGTGTTTTAGCTATTCCTACAGCTCTGCCATGGCAGAGCTGTATTTTGTTTTTCAATTTTTAAATAACAAGTTATATTAAGCCCATATTCACACACTTACTTCTGCCAATCTCCTTTATTGAGGTGTATTTGGGAATATCAGCCTGGTTTAAAATTGAAGTCTTTGCTTTCCTTTGAGTTCATGAGTTATTTGTATTTTATTAGACATGTACTTTATAAGTATTTTCTTCTTGTCCATAGCTTTTCATTCTCATCACTAAATAGTGTCACATTTTAATTTTTAATAAGATCTATGATTTTTATTCTCTTATCGATTATGATTTTGTCATTACATCAGAAAACTCATTACCAAACTGAAGGTTTTATAAAAATTTTGTCAATTTCTTCAACATTACTTTAGTTTTAAAATTTACATTATTAATGAATTCTTATAAAAACTGTAAAATTGTAAGATATGTGTCTAGGTAAATAAGTTTCTTTCTATTCTCTTTCTCTAATTTATCTCTCCCAGATTATCTCTCTTCTCTCTCTTAATTTGGTATCCAGTTATCCCAGTAACATTTGCTAGAAAGGTGAACATTGTTTTTGTTCATTTATCAAAAATCAGTTTCCATCTGTGTGGATCTACTTCTGAACTCTTTGTAAGCCGGAAGATTTCTCTGGTCCCACTCGACACAGCAGTCCTGCAGCTGCTTATAAAATAATCATACAGAGGCTTATATTAATTACCAACTGTATGGTCTATGGCAAGCTTCTTGCTAGCTAGCTCTTATAACTAATGCATTTCAATTAATCTTTAAGGTGCCATGTGGTCTGCTGGCATCTTGTTATTCCTTTGGCTGTGGCTGGCATCTCTCTCTCCTCTCCTTTCTTCTCTTCATATATCTGCTCAGATTTCCCACCTGCCTCTAAGCTGCCTTGCCATAGGCCAATGCAGCTTTATTTATCAACCAATCAGAGTAACACATATTCACAGCATACAGAAATACATCCCACAGCACTTCCCCTTTTCTGTCTAATTAAAAAGGAAAGTTTTAACTTTAACATAGTGAAATTACATATCATAGAACAGTTATCAAGCAGGAATTATAGTTATAATATCTAGTCTATTTGTATTTGGCAAAATTAAAGAAAATATTCTATTTATCCTATATTTGTGAGTTTGAGATTTCATATCTAATTTATCTGTTATCATAACAAAGGAAAAATTATAACTATTTAGTCTTCAACTACATCAAAGACCATAGAAGGATATAATATTACCTAAGTAAACAGGAAGTGCATTGTAAGCAACTTTCAAAAATCTAGAATGACAGAGACAGCTGGTTGCCTGGACAGTTACTCAAAGTTTCTCTGTAACATATAAGCATCTACCTTCAGCCTATAGGCCTAGAGTTTTTTAGCTGCTTCTCCCTGTATCCTGTAGAATATCTGGCAGTCTCCTCTGCAAATTAGGAATCTGAAGGACCATCTCACCTTGTTTTGACAAAATTTAGTGGTCATTTTTCTATGGGTCCTGCATGTCCAGTTTATATAACATTCTGTCAAGCAATCCAGGCAAGAGCAGTTTTTTGCCCACCATCCATTTTGTGCCAAGAAGATAAACTCCTTATGGAGTGTCTTCAATGCCCATCTTCCTCTTTGAAGTAAATTGGTGCTGCCAAGAGCAGATATGTCTCACTGTCCAGAAAGTCTAAGTTTTTAAAACATTTTAAATGCCATATTCTGTAAGTCTTTGAAGTGTTTGAGGATTACCTAATTGAAATATACCTTTATATACCTAAAAACTAAACTAACATGAGTATAAGTTTGATTATCCTAGATGACTATTAATCTATATTTTTAATTATATATTACAATTTTAAATGAGCTGCAACATAATACCTTAAATAAGAATAGAAATATACACACATTATAACAAAATTAACTTTAAATTTATAATAAACTAAAACCAGTAGCAATGTAAAACATTTGAAACAAGTTGTTGATCTTTAAAAGTAGATTCAATACTCTACCCTTTCATCCTATCATATGTATAATAGACCCTTTTCTTCTTTAGAAGGAGATTGCATTTATAATCAACCCTCTTTAAATAAAAATAAACATTCATGAACAATATTTTGGGAATTTGGGCATAGCTTCTTATACTACTTACTACTTCCTTCTATTTAAAGGCACTGGCAATCTTATGGGGATCCTGAGAAATTTAAGAATTATGGTCAAGTCCTGACTGGAATAATCTCTGAGGCTGCATTGCAAATATGCTTTGTTAAGTTTTGAATTATGTTGCTGTTCTTGAGAATGTGTGCCTATGTTTATCATGTTATAGCTTTGTAAGGACAGATTGTGCCTGGCTTGATATTAGCCAGACTTTCATAGTAAGACTCTGTTTTGAAAACAAACAGACAAAAACAAATAAACAAGAATAATTGTATTATATTAAATACCATTCAGTAATATTTTATTGTTTTCAGAGTATAAGGTTTGCAGCCTTATACTAAGCATTTGATTCATTTGATGCTGCTGTAAATAGACTTATTCTCTGAAATTACCTTCTGATGGTCATCACCACCAAAAAAATAACAGCACCATAAGCACACCTCACATCCTGTTGACATCATAAGACTCCATGTCTAATGCTGTGTCTTCTGCAAATAGAGATACTTTTCTCTCTTAGTAGGGTCACTTCATTTGACTTTCTTGTAATATATACATATTACATATTACATATGTTTTTTACATACATATATATGTGTATATGTAGATATATAGATAGATACAATACTGATAAGAAAGGACAGTGGTTTGCACTTTGTCTTGTCCTAGCCTCAAGGGAAAATGCTGCATTCACTTTCTGTCTGCCATGATGGCAGCTTTTTTGTTCATGATTTATTTTTTATATTTTTATTAGATTGTAGAAGTTCATTTCTATTCCTAACTTGTTAAGTATGATTTGTTTTGTATTACTTTATTTCTGCATTGAAAAATATTGCATTTTTTCAAATGTTTTCTCTATGTCTTTTGAGAAAATAATGAGATATATCTATACTTCTAAATTATGAGTGTGACACATATTTCAGTTCTTAGTCATAGTGTTCCACTGTGGCCAGGATGGTACTTTCCCATTATCCATTTGGAATGCTTGAGTGTGATGGCATCCCCAGTTCCTTTCCTTCAGCCCCAATGGTGTCTAGTGAAGCCCCAGCAGTCCACACTTTGGTTAGCTTGTAATGAGGAGTTCCCTTGCAAGGAAAACCAGATGCTCCACAGAATTAAAATATGATTATTTTCTCACTGCACTGCTGGGGATGTCTTTCTGTATGCTGTGAATGTGTTGCTCTGATTGATTGATAAATAAAATGCTGATTGGCCAGTAACCAGGCAGGAAGTATAGTATAGGCAGGATAAGCAGAGAGGAAGATTCTGGGAGGTGGAAGGCTGAGTCAGGAGATGCTGCCAGCCTCTGCTGCCATGAGAAGCAAGATGTAAGATACCGGTAAGCCAAGAGTCATGTGGCAAGGTATAGAGTTATAGAAATGGGTTAATTTAAGATATAAGAATTAGATAGCAAGAAGCTTGCCATAACCATACAGTTTATAAGTGATATAAGTCTCTGTGTGTTTATTTGGGTCTGAGTGTCTGTGGCCCACAGTCAGGTGGGACTGCAGAAAACTCCAACTACACTGTACTGCTGAGAACATCATAGGGGGCTGTCTCTCATAGTCACTAATAGGTCTTTTATGGTTCTTTAGTATAAAAGTCACAGAAGAAGGTGGGCTTCCCATGCAGACTCCATTACTCCATCAACACTATCTGTTTGCCTCCTCAAATATACAATTAAATATGATCCTATTCATCTATTTCTCTTCTCCAACTTCCCCCGATCCCACCCAACATAGACCTCTCTCAACTTTATGTCTTCACTTTCTTTCCTTTGATTTATTGTTTGTTTGTTAAAAAACCATTAAGGCAAATTAGTGCTGACCCTAAGTACATGTGCAAACTACCAGTTGCCATGCTACCAAAGAAGACTGACTTTCTATCCCCTAGCAGCTATCAACTGCCAATGACTCCTCAGCTCCTCACTTCTGGGTTTGGGGTGAGGTGCCTGCCATTAATTTTGGAACACTTTCAACCATTATAGCTTCAAACATTTCTTCTCCATTCATGCCCTTTCCTTCTCATGTTCTAATTATATTTATCTTAATTCTTTTGAAATTGGTCCATGATATTTGAATGTTTAATTTTTTTAAATTCTAATTTTATATTTGTAATTTATTCTGGGAGGTCTCTGATGAGCTGTCTTTTAGCTCACTAATTTTCAGCTGTGTGCAGTCTTCTAATGAGCTTATCCTCATCAATCTTCACTCCTTTTCACAGTGCTTTTGACTTTTCCAATTCCATTAGCTTTATTTCTTAAACTTCCATCTCTGTATTTATATAAAGCATCTGTAGATTGTTGCTTTTTTTGAGTCCTTAACATATTAACCAGTTATTTAAATTTCTTTTCTTATAATTGCACCACCTGCAGAATATCTAATATCACCTGAAGAATTTTTCAGTTTGCACCATGTCTTCAATTTTGTGGATAATTTTTCCCTTAAATGTTATTACCATTTTAAGTTTTGTTATGGTTGATGAAAGCCTGGAATGATTGGTCAGATTACAGAAACTCCAGAGAATAAGTCTTTAAATGAGGCTTGTTTTCACTCTGTCTGGGAGCCAGACTGTGCTTGATATTTACTTGGGCTCTAGGGACTGGTGCACAAACTTTAGATTTTTGTAGTGTGACTTTTTTTTAACTGTGTATTTGTTTGTGTGCCTGTTCACATATTCTCTGAGAATGCAGATGCTCCACATGTGTGCAAGGTCTCTTGCTGAACCTGGAGCTAGCCAATTCAGCTAGTCTATCTAGGTAGTTTGCTCTGTGGATCCTTTCTCCTATCTCCCAACTGATGGAATTATAGACAGCCACAACATCTGCTATGTTTCTGCAATGGTTCTGAGGATATAAACTCTGGTCCTCAAGCTTGGACAGCAAATACTTTGTCCACTGAGCCATCTCCCTTGTCCCTCAAATTTCTCTAACATCTTTTCTATCACCTTTTTCCCCCATTGGGCTTTCCTGTGTGCACACTTAGAGATGAGTGTCTCTTGTAGTTTTCTTTTGTGATTCCCTTCTGTGGATGTGGTACCAAGGTGTATTATAATTCCTAACATTAACAGGACATGCTTCATGACACCTGAAACTCTGAAACTTTGTAGGCATTGAATGCTTTGTTACATTCCTGTGGGCAAGATTCCTTAATCAATAATCCTCCTTTGCCCAAGAATGACATTATGGATGTTCTTCCCTGTGTGGGCAATCATTGTTTGTATGGGAATTGGTACCACCCTACTCAACTAATAAAGTCTGCCTGCTTCAGGGTCTATATTTTTAGACCTTCCTGAGCTGAAACTTCAAAAGACTGTGATAAACAAGCATTGCCTTCTTCATCAAAATTGTGTGTGTACATGTATCTATTGAGGAATTGCTGCTGAACTTCATCATGCTTGGATATTGTGTGTTCAACTCTTTTCAAAGCCCCAAGGCAGGAGTCCTCCTTGACTTGAGTTGGCAGTGTTCTTCAAACTCAGCACTGGGTCCCAACACTACTGTGGACTTCTATCTCTCAACAGCAACTTAGGGAGAAAGAGCTTAATTTGACTGCCAGATTCAGAGTGAATAAAGTCCATCCTGGTGCAAAGGCGTGGTTGCAGGAGATGAGGCCGGTCTGCCACATTGCCCTAGCACTCTAGAAGCAGAAAGAGGGAAAGACAAGTGGGGCCAGGTAATAAAAGCGCAAAGCCTTTCCCCAGTGACTTGTCTCCTGAAGGTACCACAACCTCCCCAAGCAGCTCTGTTAGCTGGGAACCAAATGTTCAAACACAGGAGCCTGTGGGGACATTCCACACTCAAACTGCAGTACATGAAAGGGGAAATTTGATCCCTACTGTGAGGACCTTACAGAATCCTAGAGGTTAAAATCTTTAGAAAGTTGGTGTTGCATGAGATTGACATTTTATTTGTATGCTAGATCACATTTTTGGGGTTATGACATGGTAAGTCCTTATCTAGTATCATCCAGTATCCATTATTAGTTCTGACTCAGAGCTCTAGAAACCCTTGGAATATCCTGAATGAAGGAGAGAGGACAGTCTATATTAATCCCCTTCCAATCACATCTTAGTGGCATTCAGTGACAGAGGGGTTGGTTGCCAGATGAAGAAACCATGTGATGTGAGTTTAATCTTTTGATTCTGAATTTCACAGAAAGTAGGGGCTTGATACTGGGTTTATCCAAATCAGAACTGTTATAAGAACCCCTGATTTCATGTTTATTAGTCATAAGCTCAAGTTACAACCCAAACCTTAATTTTGGTCTCTTCTAGCAGGGTTGCATTGTGGGTCTGTGCCCCCATTCTGCACATCACATCCACTTTCAGGAAGTAGAGAGTGAACAAAATGTGAACCCATAAATAAAATCACAGGTTCATCCCACTGACCTGCTTCCTCTAGTAGGCTCCACAGTCTTTCCAACAGCACCACCAGTTGGAGGCCAAGGTTCACAAATCTGATCCCGAGGGAAATACTGCACATTTAAACCATGTGTAAGGAATCTGGACACAGTGACAAATGCAATTCTTCCTGAGAGATGGAGACAGGGGGATCTGTTAGGCTTACTAGCCAGCCAGCCTAGCCAAACTGGTGAACTTCAGCCTACTGAGAGATGCTGTCTCAACTAACAAAATGGACAGCAATTAAGGATATCTTTTGGCCTATACATCCCTCCCCACATGCACACACATACACACACACACACACACATACACACACACACACACACACACACACACACCATGTTTACATGCACCTGCACACACTGAGCATTCATACACATGTCCATATGCATCCATATACACTGACCATGCTCTCTCATACACACACATTAAAAAACAGATTTTTAAAAAATGATTTCAGTATTTCTGGCCTTTAGCACACTCAGTAGATGTTTGGCATGCATCCATTTCTCTTCAAAGATATTCTTCCTTTTCTGTTCTCACTATTTGGTGGAGAGTTTACAGAAAATAAGATACCAAGAACTGTGTCTTCAAAGAATCAGTAAATTGCTAAGATAGCAGAATTAATTACGTACACTCCAGGAATAAATTTTGAGATTACCAAGTATTACTTTTATTTTTTAACATGGGTATCAAATTTCTGTTGACTCATTGAGGGGAATATTTGTTTTATTTTATGTATGTTTCTCTATGTTTGGCACATTAAAAATATGAACATGAGGGGCTGGGAGGATTGTTTGGCAGAGAAGAGAGCATACTGTGCAAGCATATGGACCTGTGTTCCAATCAGCACTACTCACAAAGCTGAGCATGGCTGACAGGCCTGGAACTCCAGAATGGTACAGTGGGTAGAAAAGACAGGCACATCCCAGAAGCTTGCTGGCTGCAGTCTTGCTGAAATTGTGAGTGTCTAGTGAGAGACCTTCTTGTAAAGGACTAAATCAGAGAGCAACAGAAAACATCTGAGTCCTTCTTTTCCTCCTGAAGAGGACACACACACACACACACACACACACACACACACTCATGCACCACACACAGACAAACACACTGCTACCACCACCACAGCTGCCGCTACCACACAGTAAAGAAAAATGTAAGACTATGAGAATGGGGAGATTTAGAATGCCTTAAAATAACTGTTGGGAATCTACAAAAACAATGACCCCCCCAGGTATGTTTTCCCGGAACGGCCAGACGGGCAGATACTCTCTGTGTAGCTGAAGAGCCAGTCACAAAACAAATGAGAGAGCTTACAATTTCGAATGTCGTGTGTTCAAAACAGACAGACCATCTACCCAGAGCTTCTCAGCACATCTGTAGCTTTTTCATGGAATGGGGAAGAAGTCAGGGGCTCCTTTTAAATGAGTTACTATATTAGCATGTCTGTATCAGTTGAGGTGCATTATGCATGATGGGGATGGTGACTGAAGGAAAGGCACAGCTTTCTGAGGGAGAAAGAAGAGAAGAAGGTGATCCCAGTTAGTACAGGCAGATGACAGATCTTCCTGAGCCAAAATGCAACTAGCAATATGCACAAGAGTAACTTAGCAGTTAAATGATAAAGGAGTCTGAAACTAAAAACGAAGTAATGTTCCAATCTTACCTTTAACAACTAGAGTTCAGAAATCATCACTATCCTTCCAATGATAAGAAAAGACTGGACAAACTGAGAATGAGTGACCTGGGTCCACTGAACAACTGACATTTGGGTACAAACTGTGGAGAAGCTAGAAGTTTCACAGACTCCCTGGTAGGCAGATAGGGAAAGGCACTATGATAGGTAAGTTTTCAAGCTTGAAAGGTGGCTGACTACTTCTGCCTCACCCTTCTGACCTGAGAAAAAAGCCTGGCAGCTTAAAACACAGGCCCTGTAGACTTCTGTCTCCTGCCAGCAAGACTCTTGCTGATAGACTACCTCAACAGAACATGGCACACAACAGTTGTGGGCCAATCAGCCTTTCTGTCTTTCTTCAAACTGACCAACTTAAATAAGAAGAGAAAGACTCTTAGGAGACTTAAAAATAAACACAGCCCTTGAGAAAAGTCGGGTTTTTCCCTCTTGTTGAGTATTCCCTATGCTTTTTGGGGTCTTTTTCTCTGTGTGTCTACTGAATGTGTGTTTCCTCTCTTCAATAAATGCCTTTCTTCAAATGTTGATTCTGTCTGCTCTTGTTTGCTGTGTTTGAAAATTCTCCTCTGCTGCCCAGAGAGCTCAAGATTTTTTCTGCCTATTAATTCTTTAACTGACAGAGAAAAGCAACCCATCAAAAACCTAAGGTCTGGAGAGTTGGTGAATCCATCTTCTGCTGAGGTATGCTTACTTCAAGAGGTTGGGGATGGATGGCTTCAGGCTGCAGCCATGACCTCTAAGCAGAGGAAAAGGTACTGTATCTGATCATCATTCAAACACCCATGAACAATGTCTTGCTTGTTTACAGCACATGTCTCATATGTTCCAGAGGAAGTCATAGAAGTTCAAAGGGCAAAGAGAGGCCTAGCAAAACCATCTTGTGCCATTTGCAAATAATTTTAGCAAGGATACTCTATCATGACTCTACTTACAAAGAAGTCCAAGATCATGCTAACCTAATCTATGCTGTCATGATTAGGGTGTGGATTGTTTCTGATATCCCCAGGGGATGCAAGAAATAGAATGGGTCTGAGAGGCCTGTTGGGTGCTAAGAATATGTTCAAGGCATGCATATGCAGTGTACAGTGAAAGAACATAGACTGTTAATCATGGAAGCTGAGCTGTGACTTTAAAAACAAGGAAATGGGGTGTACAATGGCAGTGTGTACTGTGTGTTGTTGTGTAACATCTTCGAAGTGTGAAGCTCCTGAGGACTCAGAGTTCTAAAGTGAGGTTGGACTGCTTAGGACTTAGGAAGTAAACAACTGAAAAGTCTCAGGAAGTCCTTGAAACTTACTGGATGTACAACACTCTTTCTTCAAGGTGCCATAAGTGATAAGTTCTGTTGAAGGAACCAAGGCCAGACAAGCTGCTAGAGAAAGAGCTCAGACTGCCAAACTTCCTGGAAGAAACTCTCCAACATGCTGAGTCATGCCAGGAGCTTCAGGGTTCCAGCCTTTGTGAATTATTACCCTGACTGAAGTGGGCTTTTGGTGATGCAACTGTCTTTTGAGAATTGTCCCTGATCTGGTAAGTAACCACAAAACCTCATGGTTCACCAAATTGGATTTGGTTGGTATCATTGTTTTTGTCTGTCATTGGTTCCCTAACCAAGGTGTTGAGACATTTCTATTTCATCTAGCATATGTTTAAAGCTTTAAGTTTAAACCCTGCTAAAAAAATAATAAGTTAAAAATCTTATTTTTAAAAAGGAAAAATAGTGCTTAGGCTAAATATGGAAATTTAAGGGAAAAATACTAAATCAGGAAAACAGCCACAAGCCTAGAATGCTTCAGGACAACTGATGGAGGCTTGTTGCATTATTATAGGCAAACAGAGAGCTGCCCTGAACACAGAAAATCATGCACCCTGAACATAGAGAGCCATGTTTCCTGAACAGAGAGAATCAATCACCCTGTATATAGAGAACCATGTGTCCTGAACAGAGAGAATCATT
>CABHPQ010157266.1:0-15762 GCA_902168405.1 Peromyscus aztecus | reverse complement strand
AGAGAGAGAGAGAGAGAGAGAGAGAGAGAGAGAGAGCGAGCGAGCCCAGGGACTAATATACTCATGAAATCTAGAAAGACATATTAGGACACATTTCTTTCCCTATGGTTTGAGTATGTCCCCAAAGGCTCATATGCTGGAAGCCTCAGTCCCTAGTGTGGTGAGACATGTTGGAGTGAACCTTTGATAGATGGGGCCTTGGTCTGGGGACATGGCTCACTGGGTAATTTGTTGTTACAGCCTCCTTGATGAAGTTCCAAGCCAGTGAGAGTCCTTACCTCAAACGAAGGATGTTACCTGAGGATGACATCCAAGACCTTCCTCTAACCTTCATAGGTATACATATATGCACATACCATCCCATATAGTCATACGCACAAGGTTCGGTCTAGTCTTTACATCATGCTATTCTACTCTTGGAAGGAATTAATGCTGGTATTGGAGAAATCTGGAAACCTCTGAGAGTCCTGCTCAGAGGAAGTGCCAGTTCATTCTATATAAAACATTAAGAACACACTCAAAGTGCAATGTGTGATGTCACTCTGTGCATTAAAGCCTCTGTGAAAGCTAGTCCATAGTGACATTTGGGTTTTGTGCAGAGAGTTTTCACATGGCTTTCCACTCTGTAACATTTATCTGCATTTCAGATAACCTGGATGTTATACCACAGTAGAAAGGGTCAAATGAATCATAGATTCGGAGGTAAGAAAAACAGGAACCCTCCAGAGAATGTAATGATTTATTCCAGTGAGACAGAGTGAGGGAAGGAGAGGGAAGAGGTGTTACAGAGTATTAGCTAATGCTTCTCAATAATTTACCAATCAATTAAAATGCCATTACCATTCTCCTTTGCCACTTATCTCCTGTGATATTTAAAGGTCATGTGGGTGCTATTGGGAAGGACAGCTATTAACAGATACATGAAAATAGCATTTCCAACTCTAGTGTCAAGGTAAATTCCATTTGAGCTCAAGTCATACTCGTCAGGCACAAGGACAGATGTTTGACAACTCTAGTATACTCAAAGAAATGAGAAGTGGGGAGGGTGGCATGATGGAATATAATAATTAGAAGCCAAAACGACAGACGCCGGGGAGATGACCCAGTCAATAAAGCATTACTGTGCGTGCTCGAGGACCTGAATTGGGACCCTCACTATCATTTAAAAAGTCAGTTGCAGTGGTGTGCGCCTGTAATCCTAGCACTCGAAAGACAGCGACAGGAGGATTCCTGGGGCTCACTGGCCAGTCAGGATACAAACAGGGAACTCCGAGTTCAGTGAAATAAATAAGGTGGGAAGCAACCGGAGAAGAAACCGGTGTTGACCTCTGGCCTCTACGTGAATATACATGTGCACTCACACTCTTGTAACCAACCATTCACATAGAGGCAGGTGCCTTTTGCATTTTCTAGTGGGGCCAGAATATGACAGAACATGCTAAATTATCACCCACATTTATGTTAGCCAGGCTCCAAGGATGAACAATTTTTTGAGGATAAAAATATTTCAGTTGTAACTATAGTTTATTAACTACTTAGCTGATAATTAGCTAATTTTTAATACTTAATATTTGTCACAAGTTGTATTAGACACATTTCAGTCATATTATCATCTATTTTAATAATAAAAACGATACAGTACATACCCTCATTTTATAAATGAAGAGACCAAAGACAAAGCCTGGAGGTGTGAATCATTGGTAAAACAATCACTACACAGACACGAGGCCCTGAGTTCAGATTCCCAGCAACCACGTAAAAGCAGGACCCACTGATGCATGTCAGTAACCACAGCATTGGGGGTTCATCAGGGCAGGTATGAGAGGATCCCAGAGGCTTGTTTTCCAGCAAGTCTAGGCAACGTGATGAGTTTCAGGTTTACCAAGGCTCTTTCTTTAAAAATAAGGTAGAGAACAACAGAAGAAAACACCCGATGTCCGTCTTCGGCCTCCACATGTTCTTGCATGTTCAAGCGTGGCTTCTCCTGCCATACACTAAAATAAAAACAAACAAGCAAATGAAGAAAATAAATAAAACAAACAAACAGAGAATAAAACCACACAAAACTAAGACAAAACTCACAGTAGTGTGTGGACTCTGGTCGTAATACTTCACAAGTCTCAATTACCTGTTTGGAATCAATCTGTTATTTTCTCATTTCCTCTAATGTTCTGAAATTTACCAATTATCTTTGTTACTGTTCTATTGCCTTGAAGTGGAACCATGACCAAGGAAACTTATAAAAGAGAGCATTTAACTGTTGGCTTGCTGACAGCTTCGGAGAGTTAGTCTGTGGACATCATGGCGGGGAGCACAGCAGTAGACAGGCGGCCTGGTGCTGAAGCAGTAGCTATAAGCTCACAACTGAGGCACAGAACTTGAGACTGGGCCTGGCATGGGCTTTTGGAAATTCAAAGCCCACCTCCAGTAACAGATCTCCTTCAATTAAGCCACGCCTCCTAAACCTTTTTAAATAGTTATACCAACTGGGGACTAAACATTCAAACATATGAACCTATGAAAGCTGTTCACATTCAAACCATCATATCAATTATGTTATAAATGGCATTTGGAAGAAGAATTTATTTATTGATTGATTTACTTAACAAAATGGACAGATTCAGTGCTGTCTCTGGAACATCCATTTAGAAAAGATTCATGATGATCATGAGAGGATATTTAAATTCCTAATTTGAAAACAGGTCAGGGACCAAAATTGTCTAGTATCAAGCTGATGAAAATATGTAGCTCTTGCCTCAAGGAGGATCAGAGACCAACCAGGTTTATTTTAAAGACAAATATGAATGACTATGGTTCTAATTTGTTAAGAATTTCATGTAGTTTTCATGACAACAGAACAAAGAAAATTCTAGATGAAGGCAATTTTCAAATACGTTGGTAGGAACATAGATAGCAGGGTGGTAGAAAACCTGGGGACCTGTGTGCTGGTCAGTTTCGTTTGTGAACTTGATGCAAGCTGGAGTCATCTGGGAAGAGGAAACAGCCGAGGAACTGATTCCATGGGAATGGCCTGTGAGAAAGTCGATGGGGAGTTTTCTTGATCAGTTATTGATTTGGAAACTCCTGTGCCACCGTTGGCAGTGCCATTGCTGGACAGGTAGACCTTGCTATACAGCAAAACAAACTGAGCAAGCCAGGAGTGCGAGCCTTTTATCCGTGTCCCTCCATGGACTCTGCTTCAGTTCTTGCCTCCATGTTCCATCTTCAGTTCTATTCTGACCTCCCTCAGTGATGGACTATGACATGGAAATACAAGTGAAATAAACCCTTTCTTCCCAAATTCTTTGGTCATGGCATTTATTTATCACAGCAATAGAAAGCTAACGACGTCACTGTGCTATCAGCCTCAAATGCAACATGAAGATATCCTCAGTCTTTGGACTTGTGGAAGGTACGAGTTCTTTTGTATATTTTCAAAAGGAATTACCTAATAGTTGTAAGATGTTAGGTCATGGAAGGGGTGGCAATAAGTGGTCATTTAGGGGGCTAAGAAAGCACAAGACAGTTTTCCTCTGGATCTGCAACATTCTTACTCCCTACAGACATAGAAGGTCTAATTGCAGCATGTTTAACACAGGTACAGCTTTCTCTGGGAACTTCAGACCACAGTCCTAACGATCATGTATTCTGCCCATAGTGCCTCAGCACACATGGAAAATGGTAAGTCACATACAGAAAATTATTTGTGATGAGATGGCTCATTCTGAAAGGCCAGGCCCCTCTTTATCAACACCCATACCAACCTTGGTTGATAATATCGTGTAGTCATCTGACCATTGCTGGAAATACTGCAGTGAGAATTCCTTTTCTGGGGAGATGTAAAGAATGTCCACACCTCTCAAAAGTCCCAACAGCAAACCAAAATACAGTTCCACCAAAGTTTGCCCCAGGGAACCCTGAATTTATTGGGCTTAGTTGAAGGTCATGAGTGAGACACAGGAGTGTGTAAGACTCCATCTGCATTTGCAAGTCACCTGCATTGACGATGGCGTCCCCATAGTCACACAGTTACTGCCTTTTCCCTAAGACCTGGGGAAGAAGTGCGTAGAAATGGCTCTAGGAGTGACCGGAATCCCTCTGGGGCGGTTCCAGTGATCCACTATTCTCTGGTGAGAACTTGTCTGTGACCAAGAAGCTTGATTGCTATGGACTCTTAGTAGCCGGCACAGCTGAAGACAGCAGCTGCTTTGCCTGGAGGATCGCATTCTAAACAAACACGGTGTTTTGCTAAAGCTGTCTGTTGCAATGTCCCTCTGTGAAGAAACACTGTGCAGTCCTCCTTTGAGCTAAGCCTAGTTTATTCAAATTCCAGGCCATTGAGACACCCTGTCTCAAAAAACAAGATGGACTGAGTCTAAAGAATAATACCTAAGGGTGACTCATTGCCTCCATAGACACTGGCATACACACGTGCAGTAACACAAACACAGACACTCATGCATACACCAAGGAACACAGAGTTCTTAAAGTTTATCCAAAAAAGAAATGTTGTGGAACTCACAAGTATCTGGATCCAGGATGGTACAGAAGGCACTTCTTATAGCAATGGTGAGCTGTATCTCTAGCCAGAGAGCAGGGGATGGTATGCAGAGACTCCCTGATTGGCAGGGTTTTCTTTTCCTCACTGAGTATAATTTGTCAGCTTTCAGGCTGAGCTGCACTGACAGTTGGGCTATTGAGGCTTGCTGAGGTTCAATCGCCTACTAACCAGGTGCACTCCTAAACTAGGTCCCGCCTTGATTACACATGTGCTTGCAGTTGACTACACCCTAAGGTGGTTTTTAGTCATCCAAGTATGGAGGCCAGTTCAGGTCAGATTTAACATGAGGGACCATCATGTTTCCAGAACCAGAAAGTTTCACTCCTCCATCCTTTTGGCCCCCAAAGGAGCCTTGGTGAAATATGAGTCCTATGTCTGCAAATTCACTCACATTGATGACAATTACACTATTTAAACAGATGTGCAACTGTTATCAGTATCAAATCTAGAACATTCACATCACTCCCAAAAGAAGCCTGAATATGCTGTCAGTTCAATGTGCCTCTTCTGCCACCTCCAATAAACCACAGCTCACAGTTCTTTGCTTGCTGAACCACTGTTCCTCTGAGGTACTGCTTGACCTGCAACGTTTTTAAAAAATGATTTGCTTTAATAGTTTTGCTAACTTATCCTTTGAAGATACATGCCTGAGACTAATGTATTCCATTACTTGACAAATATCAATGTCACATATTAATTATACATGAGGAAAGAGAATACTGGTCATAGGGTAAATGTGTGTTAAAATACTGGATTTGGCAGATTTATATTCATAAACAAATCTACTTAATGAATATCATGTATCTTATCCATCCATGCTGGATAATTTTATGTCAGCTTAACACAAGCTAAAATCATCTGAGAGGAAGGAATCTCAATTAAGTAAATGCATCCATAAGATCAGGTTTCAGGCAGGCCTGTAGGATATTTTCTTGACTACTGATTGAAAGGGGAGTACCCAGTCAATTGTGGGTGGTACCATCCTGTGCTGGTGGTTCTCGGTTCTGTAAAGAAACAGGCTGAGAAAGTAAGTAAACATCACCCTTCCATGGCCTCTGCATCAGCTCCTGCCTCCAGATTCCAGCCCTGTTTGAGTTCCTGTCCTGACTTCCTTCAGTGAATAACGGTACTGTGGGAGTTTAAGCCAGAAAAACACTTTACTCCCCAACTTGCTTTTTGGTCATGGTGTTTCGTCACAGTAATGGTAACTAAGACAACAACTAATTCAGTCCTTCACCCCAAAGCCATACAGCATTATTTTGGAAAAATTGCCATTCTCTGTAGGATGCTTTTCAAAGAGGATGGCACTCAATACCAGCTGCCACCAGAATATCACCAGGCAAGGCTGACCAGAATGGCACAGCGTGGCAAGAGTCTTTCAAACCCCATCTGTGTTCCTAAAAATATCAGGAGAAAATAAGCTTTGCTGACTTGCCTGGGTTCACATCCTGTTATATTATTACTCACATTTCACACAAACATTTGTAAGCACCTTTTATATCCAGGAGTTACTGTGTTTTGCAGTGGAAAAATTAAGGAAATGGAGAGGGTTCTTGGTGGTTAGAAGTACTTGTTGCACCATCATGAGGACTAGAGTTCATATCCCAGCACCCAGGTAGGACACTGTACATCCCACGAATGCCTGCAGCTCTAGCCCCCAGGAATAGGATTCCCCTTTCTGGTCTCCACACATAAGTATAAATATATTCACGAAGGGGCACACC
Organism: Peromyscus aztecus; assembly: GCA_902168405.1. NCBI lineage: Eukaryota > Metazoa > Chordata > Mammalia > Rodentia > Cricetidae > Peromyscus > Peromyscus aztecus. Next base: position 9,477 of record CABHPQ010157266.1, on the reverse strand, counting down.
CACACACAGAGACACATAGACAAACACACACACACACACACACACAAATAAATAAATATGAATTTCTTTTTTCATTTTCATGTATGTGTGTAGTGTGCATGTGTGTATATGCAGGTATGTGGGTGCATGTGTATGAAGGTGTGCACATACATGGATTTGCATACATATGGTGGCCCACCATAGGGAATTATAGGACATTACTCATCCACCTTATTCATTGAAGCAGAGTCTCTCAGTCAAAACCACACCTCATCTATATGTTCGGGCTGTCTAGCCAACTTGTTCTGGGGATCTCCTGTCTCTGTTTTTGGGTTATCATGCCCATTTATCATTTATCTATGGGTCTTTGGGAACTTGAACTCTCAACCTCATGCCTAGATGGCAAGTGCTTTAACCACTAAACTATTTCCTCAGTCACAATAAAAGAAACCTGGAACCACCTCAGACACATAGATCTCAATAGTTCAAGATTTTGAGTCAGAGATCTCTCTGTGCAGATTTCATTCAGAATAACAAGAAGGTGCAATTTTAAGGGGTACAGACACCTGCCATCCCTCCAGCTTCTCTATTTAGACAGTACTGACAATGCACTACTTACATAACTATTTGGATAATTAGATATGCCCAATAGCGGGAGAAAACCGCTAAAACAGTGGTTAGATGAGGGACCACACATTTAAAATGTGTTGGCATCAGAAAGAGGAAAAGTGATTTTTATCTGTAAATTACCTGTAATTTGTTGGATAGCTTGATAAATCAATTTAGTTTCAAGGGAACAGGATGGACTGACTAGCATTTGCTACTTTCTTTGGCACTGTTTGGATCCAATATAGACTCCTTAATCTCCTGCCTGTAGTGTCTTTTTTTTTTTTTAATCATAGAAAAAGAAACACCCTGTTCACAAGAATGAAATGAGATATTTGTGGATGAAATAATCAAATCTAGTTCCCACCTTTACCTTCTTAAGCTCCTTTCTTTCTGAGCTTGATAAATTATTTCTGATTTGCCACTGAGAATATTTGCCTCAGAAAATTACTTTCAGCCGAGAATCAGCTCTCGAACACTTCATTTTACAGTTCCAGGTTTAGAAGCAGTTTAGTGGAGGAAGGTCCATATGAATGCAAAAGCCTCCCCATCTTCTGAATGCTCACACCCATGAGAGGCTTGGCCATCAGAATTCTATAGGATGGGAGAAAACAGTTTGAGACCATGTGAAAACAATTTTGGAATCCTTTCTCCACCACAGGTGGTCACATGTCTCAACTTTATCCTCTCCCAGGTCAGTCTGTGTGACTCGGTGTCAGCTGCTGTGCTGGCTCATTTTTCTCTTTGTTTGTTTTGTCAACACAACACATGATTGAAAAATCTGGGAAGAGGAAATATCAACCCAGGAAATGCCTCCATCTGACTGGCCTGTGGTCACTTCTCTGGGGCATTTTTTTCTCTTTTTTTTGCTTAATGATTGACATGAGAGGGCCAAGCTCACTGTAGGCATTTCCATCCTTGGGCAGTTGGTCCTGGATTTTTTTAAAAAAAAAAAGCAGGCTGAGCAACCCATGAGGAACAAGTCAGTAAGCAACACCACTCCAGGGCCTCTGCATTGGTTCCTGCCTCCAACCTCTTCCTATCAACCTCTTCCTTGGGTTCCTGCCTCTGACATCCCTGCACAGTGAGCTTGAACTGTAGAGTAAAATAACCCCTCCTCCTCAAGTTGCTTTTGGTCAGAGTGTTTTCCACACCAACAGAAAGCAAACTAGGACATTCGTTTTTTCAGAACCCTTGTTAAGGCTCATCATTACACCTCTTCATAAAATGCAGTTTTAGCAAAAAATCATTCAGTGAACCCAGCAAAATCTTCTGGAAGATCTGTATTTGCATGCCTGTAATTGATTATTTTGTATAAGGATGGAAAATGCCACTTCTACACATTACCCCTAGATATTCCCAGGAGTGTCAGAGATGTTAAAATCAAATGCAAAATATACTGGTAGATAGTCTTAACAACGATTCTGAATAATTAGATCTCTAGACATACTCTGTGTAGGGCACACAAATGATCAACACTTTAGTATGGATGAGTCAGTGGCTCCATGATTCCAAACTGATATCCAAGGTCATAGAACTGCCAAATGCTGAGCTGACCCATGAATCCAGGGTGTGAGATTCTGAAATATACCAGTTGGTCCTCATCCAGACAACTTGACCTCAGGACTAGCACAGATATGGCCTGTGAGCCTCAGACTAGACATAAGCCATCTGGGAAGACTTGCTCATGTGACTTTCAAGAGATAAGAACTCAAAATGCATTCAACATGTCAGTCTGGGTCTCTGCCTTGTTTGGACAGCACAAGATAAATTTCAACAGGCTGTGATTTGTTTGACGATGCTGTGAATAATCTAATCTGCTATTTCAAGTATAATTTAGATTTAAGAGGTGTTTTACTATTCTATTTTGAGAGTGCCTGAGGCTCCAGCTGAGTGTATTACACATCACATTAGATTAAGGTCAATTAACAACATTGTGAGGGATTTTTTTCCTTCATAATGAGATGGAGCTGCAAATTTGTGATTAAAATCCTATCTGTTAGTACAGAGGAAGGGAGGGATTTCTAGACAAGCTCTAATTATGATGAAGGTTGCTCCATGGGGTCTCATGGGTCACAGCTTGTAATAAATCCCTGAACTTTCTAATCAGCATTTACTGAATAGCTTTGCACTTGGGCTCCAATTGGCAGAGGTGACTTCTGTGCCAAGTGGTACATGCTTGGACTTTTGATCAAAATGGAAAACTGCCAACTGCATGCAAGAAATTACTTTTTTCAAAATTCCAACAACTGCACATGTGTTCCCTTCAGGTTGCGATATGGAAGGTGCGGGGTGGGGGCGGGAGGGCACTGAGAGTAGGAAAGCAGAAGATAAGAGGGAGCCACTGCCATCATCTAGTGGTGTCTTTTCCCATTTTCTGTTGCTATTACTCAATACCTGAGAGTAGGTAATTTATGAAGGAAAAGACTTACTTTTGTTCATGATTTGGGAAGCTAGGAAGTCCAAGATAGCGTGGATGCATCTGATAAAGGCTTTGTACTGCTTTGATTCATAGTGAAGAAGTGGAACTGTGTACAAGAGAGTGAGTGATCTTGCCAAGATTGCTTTATGACAGTTCATTGGAGTAAGTCCTGATCTAAACTCTGGAGAAAGATATTAAAGGCAGAGACCTTAAAGGCAGAGACCCTGTGATCTAATGCTTCTAAATGGTCCAACCATCTTTCTATATTGCTAAACTGGAACTCAAATAGCATGGATTTTGAAAAAAGGAGTGTGGAACCATATCCAAGGAAAAGACAGTAGAGGTAGGTTTGGGGCGGACCTGCATGCTGGGGAGCATCTGTCACTTTCTAATTTGTACATTTTGGGGAAGCAAAATATCTGAGCTTCTTCATTCTCATTTATATAGCAATAATGGGATTTTGTACCTTTTGGATTTTCTGGAAGTTGAAGTGAGAGAGGACAACAACCTGTCCTTGGAAAGTACTTAAATGGTAGATGACCACAGCTGTCCAAAGAAAGAGCAATTGCCACCTAAATGGGTCATGATGGTTAGTTATCATCCTTGACACATTGACACAATGTGGGTATCACCTAGGAAGGAGTCTCAGTGAGGACTTAAGGGTGTGCCAATGAGGAGAGTTCTTAACTAGGTTAATTGAAGTGGGAAGATCCACCCTAAAAGTAGGCTGCACCATTTCATGGACTGGAATCTGGGGCTGAATGAAAAGGAGAGAGTGAGCTTATCACTAACAATCATGGGTTGGGTCATTGCTTTCTGCTCTTGTTTGTGTAGATGTGACTAGCTGCTATAAGTCCCAAAGGCTTGACTTCCCTGAAATGATGGACTGTTGAGCCAAATAACCTCTTCTCCTGTAAGTGGGTATTGTTAGGGTATTTTCTCACAGCAATGGAAAAAGAAGCCAATGCATGGCATTCCCATTTTCTCTGTTCAGGAGAAACGTGTATAATTTTTGTCAGGTATCTGTCATTCATTGTGTCTCCTCGAAAATATAAATCTGAAGCTAAGTCATTCAAAGAGTAGTGATTAAATACATTATTATATAGCAGAAAGCTGTTGCACCAAGGTCTGAGTTTGTTGTGACTTGATGAGAAATGTCCCCATGAGCTCATATATTTGAACACTTGGTCCCCAGTTAGTGGTGCAGTTTAGGAATGCTATAGAGCCTTTAAGACACAGAACCTTCCTAAAGGAAGCTCATCTCTGTGGGTAGGCTTTGAGAAATTACAACCTCGTCCTACTTCCTGCTTTCTCTGTTTCTTGTGTGTAGAATGACAACATGATCAGCCAGCTTCTTGCTTTTGCATTCCCCATCATGATGGACTCTATTTCTTCAGAATCAAGAGCCAAGATACACTCTCCATTCCCTATGTTGTGTTTGGGTGTAGCGATTATCACAGAAACAATAAACAATTAGAGTTAGTAGTTGATGATGATGACGACGACGACGACGACGATGATGATGATGATGATTGCATTTGACAGATACATTGAGACATTCTCTTGAAGGATTTTTGCCACCTTGGGCTACATGAGACCCTATCAAATAAATGAACGAACAAACAAACAAACAAATAAGAGCTAGGGGAACCAGCAGGCCTGGTACTTTCTTCAGTTGGGAAAGAAAGAGGCAACAGAAGATGTGGTGGAGTTGTTTTGTTTTGTATTGTTTCTTTTTAAGAAGATGGCTGAAGAGATAGTTCAGCAGTATCTGGACTTGTTGCTTTTGTAGAGTCCTGGTGTTTGGTTTTCAGTTTATACTGGGCAGCTCACAGTTATTTGTAACTCCAGCTCTAGGGGATCCTATGACCTGTTCTGGCTTCTGCGAGCATCTATTCTCTCTCTCTCTCTCTCTCTCTCTCTCTCTCTCTCTCTCTCTCTCTTTTACACACACACACACACATACACACACACATACACTGACACTAAAATGAAAAAAACCTAAAAATCACAAAATGAACAAACATAAATAAATAAATGAACAATCAACTATGGAGTTTGAGGAGATGAGAAGGAAGAAGGGATGATATTAAACAGTGTAAACGTACATTAGAAAGGGGTTCTGCTGTCCTATTTCACAGTAGGAGAAATAGATTCCTGTTCCACTGTATCTTGAAGGAACTGGAGGAGATTTAAAATGCACTGGTTATAAAGAAACAGCAAGCAATTAAGGTAATAAATATGCCAATACCATAGTATTATACACAATTCATAATACACAGTGACTGGAGCATGTACTAAATCCCATGAATATGTGTACTTAGTACCAATCAAAGATAAATAAGTAAAAGGAAGCCAGAGAGATAGCTCATTTTTAAAGAGCACTTTCTATTGCAAAGGACCTAGGTTTGGTTCCCTACACCCACACGGCTTCTAACAACCATCTAGCGCTAAGGGCTCCAATATTCACTTCTGGCATTTCTGAACACAGAAAGCTCATGGTGCACAGCAATACATGTAAAATAAAATAAAGAACGTAAGTATAAAGAAAAGATGGTTTAGCAGTTAAGACTGACTGCTGCTCTTCCATCGACCTAAGTTCGATCCTAAGTAGCCATGTTAGTGGCTTACAACTGCCTCTAGCTAGAGATGCCTTCTTCTGAACTCCATCGGCACTCCCCACACACGGCAAATGCACACACAGGCGCATACACCTCAGTAAAAATTAAAAATGTCCCAGCTAAACTGTGCAGAGGAAAGCACACCTGAAGAAGTCTTGCTGACCTCCCCCTGTCTCATGACTCCTTGCTCCCTGTCAGAGACTCCTCTTTGCTTCCTCCCCTTTTCAGACTGTCTATGATGTGACTTCACTGGGCCACTTTTTTTTGTGGCCTACATTCAGCAGTCCAAGAACAAAATAACACGAACTTCTGAGACTTATCATTCACTGTGAATGTACAGCAGTACTAACAGAGATCTCAGGGGACAGCTCAGATAGATACCTAGGGGGTACTGCTAGTGAAAGCTACCTTCCTCCACTATCTCTGGAGATCACACTGGACAGTGACCTGAGGAGTGGTCAACAGAACATACATATGAATCGTGAGAAAGGGGAGGGTCTTATCATGACGGGGGACCCATGACTGAGGGTCTAGCTCAGTTTGTAGAACTAGCAAGCAGAAAGTTCTGGTTTTTATCTCCAGCACAGAATGAAGACATGGTGGGCCATGCTTATAACTCCAGAGATGGTGACAGAAGCTTCAGAAGCTCAAGATTGCCTTTGGCTACATAGCGAGTTCAAATCTTGCCTGGGAAACAAGAGACCCTATCTGAAAGAGTGGAGGTGACTTGACCCCATTTCACACAGTATGAATTTGACCTGCTATGGAAAAGTGGGGATTTCATTGAGAAGCAATGAGAAATCAACAAAAACCCTTCAAAATCGAGGAGGTAGTCTCTGTTTTGAAAGAATAGCTTTGTTGAGGGCACAGAAGACACATCTGGGAACCATTGAAGCTGGACAGTGACGGCATCAACCTGAGAAATGGACAAAGAAGGTCTGGAACTACAATGCTGGTCCCTAAAGATGAGCAGAGGAGAGTATCCTGAAGTTTGCATGTGCACACTGTGTATGTGAATGCTTTCCCTTTGGCAGAGCTACCAAAACCACTCAGCTACTTAACTGCATTTGCCAGGTTGCTGCAAGACATAAACCGTCTATCAGTCAACAAGGTTGCCTTGGTTTCTTGTGATTTCCCAGAATTTTACCTGTTGCTTTATTGTAACAGAAGTACACTCTATCTAAGCACTTGAATGTTTCACATTTGAACTCACAGAGATGAAGGCTGACGAGTGTTAGGGTCCGAGAGAAGCCCCCAAGAAAGACCAACAGTCATGTATGCATTAGCAAGAGCGTTTATTTCCAGCATGTTGGGGTGGCAAATAGCGGCCCTGAAGGGAGGTCGAAAGTTCCTTTTAAGCGGAGTTAGAGGAATTCCAGGGAGGAGGGATGAATCTGGTGATGATTGGTGGAGGAAAGTTTAGTCTGGGAGCTGATTGGTGGGAGGCTGTAGTGGTTAGAGACCCATTGGTGGTCATGGGGTCTAGTGTCTAGAGGCTTGTTGATGAGAGGGTAGGGAAAGCTATTTTTACCTAGCAGAAGTCTGGGAGACATCTGCTGAGTCAGCAGAAGGGGCTTTGGGGGCTTGCTGAGCCAGCAGAAGGGGCTTTGGGGGCCTGCTGAGGCGGCAGGAGGTGGGAGGGCACCTGTTGATTGGTTACCCTAAGTTGTGGTTTTCCTGAGAATTGCTTGCTCAGTTCCAGCTGGTTCTAGTGAACCCAAACTAGGGCCTGGTCCTTGCCAGGGCTGCTAAGGGAGCATGTTAGGCTTGGCCATCCAGTCCTTTTAATGAGGTTGCTCAGTTGGTAAAGTGTAAGCATAAGAACTCATGTTTGATCCTTAGAACCAATGTTTAAAGAAAACAAAAGTTGAAGATGATAGTGTATCCTTATACTCCCCAGCACTGGTGAGGATGAGATGGGCAGGTTTTTAGGGCTCAGTGCTCAGACTTTATAAGCTGAATCAATCAGTCCTAGGCTCAGTAAGAGACCCCGTCTAAATAATGAAGCTGTAAAGTCACCAAAGACGACACCCCATGTCTTCTTCTGGCCTCCACATATATGCTCACACATACATGTGCACACACACACACACACACACACACAGAGAGAGAGAGAGAGAGAGAGAGAGAGAGAGAGAGAGAGAGAGAGAGAATGATAAGAAATCAAGAAATCAGAGAGCTGAAAGCTTTCAAGGACTCTGAAATTGTATTTGCAAAATGTGCCTTCAGTAGGAGTTCCCATCTAATTATTTCCCTTATCAATTTTCCTATTATCCCTTTGAAACAGGGACAAAGAAAATATCATCTTCATTATCTCAGAGGAGAAAACATGAAGGCTGAGAAAAGTAGGCTAAGTGACCTGCACCTTCACCTTCTTGGTGCTTTTGAAAGTGATGCAGATGAGCCCTTTCAAAGCCTCCGGGGAAACAGTGATACAGACACTAGTAGTCACTTAGGAAAACCACAAACTAAAGTGAATGATAAAGACAAACAGGGCAGTGTATCCTAATTAACCCTGTATCTGGTTTAGAAAGATCCACATGGATGGTAGAAGCAGTTTAATTTTACTACATGGAGAGCTGAAATTGATGTGACATTAGCCCTCAAGACAATGAACCCAGCAAACCTTCTAATTCTGTATAAGGCCCCCTGGCTATGTGAGGTTTATGAGTGTATGAATAAATATTAGCAAATGAAGAGATACATATGTTTATGCATTATATATAAATAAGTATATAATTACATATGTTCCCATGAGTCATAATAGGTATAAATGTATGCACACACATGCATACATACATGTGAACACGTATAAAGCACACATCAATATATGTGTGATGGTATTCGTCTTTTGTCAGTAACCAAATTTAAATATCAATGTATACCACATTTATGTATTCTTGCATGTTTCTAAGTATCCATATCCTCTTTTGTAGAGGGACATATATGGAAAAATTTGCTTGTTCAATATCTATTCCTTCTACCAAAGTCTATTTTCAAAAAAATCACTATCATGGAACTCCTTTCAAATCCATTAGTACCTGGGTGTAATTCTGAAGGAATCTAACTCAGCACACCATAAGAATGCCTATATTCCTGTGTTCTTTGCTACACTGTCCACAGTGTCTGTGGTGGTTTGAATGAGAATGACCCCCCCACCCCCACATTCCCCATAGGCTCATATATTTGAATGCTTGGTCTCCAGTTGGTAGAACTGTTTGGGAAGGATTAGGAGGTGTGTCATTGGGGGTGGGATTTGAGGTCTCATTACTAGTTTACTGTCTGCTGACTGTTTGTGCATCAGGGTGTGAGCTGTTAGCAATTGTTCCAGCTCCATGCCTGCCTGCTTGTGGCCATGCTCCCTCTAACTAAGACAATATTCAAGATGTGGAACCAGTGTACATACCCATCCACAAAGCAGTAGTTAGAGAAAATATGGCACAACATACATGCAAAACACACACACACACACACACACACACACACACACACACACACACAAATACACACACTGGAGTAATAAAGAATGACATTTTGTTGTTTGCAGGAAAAAAATGAATGGAACTTGAGGGATTGGTATGGTTAAGTGAAATAAGCAAGATAGAGAAATAAATGTAACATTCTTTTCATATGTAGAATCTGGACATAATATGTATTAGGTCCCAAAGAACCCTGGACAATTGGCTAACTGAGGTGCCTGATAGCACACCAAAGCACATGCTGGCCGCCAGGCTCACTCAGTACCCATGACTCCTTGTTAATCCCAAAGATGCAAGGAGAAAGACCTCCCACCCAAATCATTATGACCAGACTAATTAAAGCAGACAATTAAGTAAAGCAAGCTTTTTT
>CABHPQ010157265.1:0-29001 GCA_902168405.1 Peromyscus aztecus | reverse complement strand
TCCTTTCTCCACCCAGCTACATCACTTCCTCTTTCTGCCCAGCTCTATCACTTCCTTTCTGTCTGTACAGACCTCCAGACCTCTATGGTTAACTAGTGCTTAGATTAAAGACGTGTGCCACCACGTCTGGTTCTATTCCCATTGTGGCCTTGAACTCACAGAGTTTCAGATGAATCTCTGCCTCCCAAATGCTAGGATTAAAGGATTGTGCTTCCACTGCCTGACCTCTATATTTAATATAGTGGCTGGCTTTGTCCTCTGATCTCCAGGCAAGCTTTATTTGTCAGAGCACAAATAAAATATCACTACACCATAATGTCAGGAGTTATTGAATAAGCAATAAATTTACAACCTTTGTCAGTCTTGCTGGTTACAATTTACCAAGTAATCCAAGTTTTACTTGATAGCTGTTTGCTGGCAACCAGAGGCTATTTTATTCCAATCTTGAAGTCAATCTGAAGTCTTCAGTTGCACATTAACATGTCACACAATAATATACAAATATGCAAGTTACACAGTGTCTCAGAAAGGGATAGAGAGGTTTCAAAGTTTAAAGAGGCTGTGCTGAAGTCCAGACACAGATGATATAGGGCCATGAAAGAGTCTGGAGAGACCAGAAAAAAATGTTAGGGAGTGCAGATGCTGTTCAGTAGAGATGTGAAATGCAAGTCCAGATGGCTGGTTACCTGAGGGTCAGTCTATAGTGAGCTGAGTGTTAAGGACAGGAGAAACTGCACTCAACCTAGAGTGGTAGAGGCAGGTGTTTTTCATTGTAGTAATTTCCTGAGAATAAGGCTCATGATGAGTGACAAGGTGACTAGTCAGTATGTCTGCCACATTTCGGTCTTCAGGTAGTCCTTTTATGGTCCTAGGTAAGCTCATATGTTTGATCTAATTTGATAGATTTTCAAGTGTCATTACTGGTACAAATAAATTATCAATTTGTACCTCCTGGTGTGCTGGCAGATGGTTATTCACTTGTATCAGTAAGGTATAGAGTCATTTCTTCATGGCACTTACAACTCAAGATAGAGTAATTCAGTCAAGGTTCCTGCTTTCTAAGACAGAGCCATTCAATGGTAGGCAGAAAGCTGATATTCCATACAATTCAGAGCAACCATAAGCCAGCCTAGCTGTTCTCCATATGTGCTCATCAGGTTTGGGGTATGAGGGACCTGTGTTTTTCATTTTCAGGACCACATTCCATGTCAGTGAATCTTTTGCACCAGTTGTGATCTCTAGGTTTCTGTTGTAGTTAGTTACAACCAAAGTAAAAACAATCTCCTTGGTTCCCCAGTGAATACTGTTATTTTTCCAGGACCCCCATATTCATTACACTCTACTTACATAGTTACAAAAATAGTAATATTTATCAATTGGCTATGGCTATCAGAAATTGATTAGATATATTCCTCTAAGATTCTGCTGGGTATAGCCAGCCAATGGGAGGTATTTTGCCAATTTTAGAACACTTTCTTTAACATGGCTTAGTATTTGTAAAATCTGGGTCAAAGGTGTTTTTAAAAAAATCATAACAACAAAACCTCTTTTCTAAATTTTCTGTAAGTTTAAAAAGCTTCATTTTGTCATCAGTATTGGGGAGATAACCCTCCACACTGCCAGTAGCCAGAGGAATCCATTCTCCCTTAGGAACCTCTAAATAAAGCTGAGTCCTTGTTTCCACCACAGAAGAGGTTTTCAGGATGAGCTAGAATAAAGCAAAATTAGTTTATTAAGTTAAAGGAGAGGGGAAGACTGTGTACACACACACACACACACACACACACACACACACAAAATATTGCTCAAATAATGCAGTTTACAACAAGGTCTAAAAGTAAAGCATATTTAAGTAAAGTTAAAAACATGAAGTAAAGTTTACTGATTTAAGATCTATTTTTATTTTGATTATGTGTACATGTGTAAATCTGTGTAAGGATATGTGCATATGATTGCAGGTGCCTGTGCAGTTCAGAACAGGTTGTTGGACACCCTGGAGCTTGAGTTATAGGCAATTGTGAGTCATTTAATGTATGTACTGGGAAGTGAACTCGGGTCCACCGCAAGAATGTCATGTGCTCTTAATCATGGTACCATCTCAGCTCCTGATTTATTTATTTCTCCTAAAGACTTTCATAAATAACACTGTAGGGTAGCATTGGGTGTGTTGTGTAGGTACAGGGATGTAAGGAGGAGGAGAGATAATACAGTCAAATGCAAAGCCACAAACCTTCTGGCCCTACATTTGGACAGTTGGTTGTTTAACCCTCTGAGTTGTCTTAGGGAGACAAACACTCTCACTGGAGGCAGTTCAGTTTTACCAACTGTGTTGAATGTCAGGAGTAGAGGAAACCGTAAGTGAGTATGTAAGGAGTGGATGCAATCTTGAATGAATGCTTGTTGTTGGTATGAGCATGGACATGGCCCCTTCAAGGACCCCAGTACTTCAAACCGATGGGAATGGCAGAGCCTTCTCTGGGTTAGGTTCTGGGAAATGCCTTTTCCTGGTCCATGTGTGGATACTGACAGTGTATACAGAAAATGTCGATCTCAGCTTCCTCCTGAATGTTTACAGCCTGAGCCCCAACAGAGACCAATGTCTGAGATTTTCTGACCGTCCCCTTCTTCAGCTGCATCTGATAAACAAACCTTCTTGGCTCAGATGTAGGAAAAAAAAAAAAAAACCTAAGTGATTATTGTAACAGGCCCTCAACTTAGCACAACTGACTCTATAATGGAAGGACCATTCATGCCATAAAACTCAGAACAACCTGCCAAAACAAAGACCTAATCCATCAAAGTCCATAGTTCTAGGAAAGTCTCTAAATGGACTAACCTTGCCTTTTGTCTTCGCAGTTCTGTTTCTGGCTAACTGTTCTTGATAACTGAAATGTCAACCGGGATATGGTTTTGGTGCTTAAAACTCACACTGAGAAAGACTCGGGGCTACACTTGGATCCTGAACACCAGTGTAGTCATTGTTGAGCTAATAGAATTTCTATGAGCTTAAACCCACCTCTGAGAAATTTTCCCTGCTGAATATTCTTGCAGGCTACCTTTTAAAACAACAAAAAAGCCTCCCCACCAAAGCCAGTTTAAAACTAATGGCAAACTTTCTTCAGCCATCTCCTATCGCTGTATTAAAAAACTGTCCTTTTCTCCCTCTTCCTCTTCCTTTGGTTGACTGTATTTACAAAGTTCTTAGTTACAAAAATCTTGGCCAAGTCTAAGAACCACTATCTAACTATCAGATATGTAGGAAGGGACACCTTCCCACTATTCTTACGGGTTTCCTTGGACATCCAGAGATGCCTGGAACTGGGAACTCCTACCTAAATAAATGCTTATTTCTTTTTGAATATCTGCCTTCTTTTTCTCTCTGAATCTAACCGCCCACTGTATATGTCTCGGCTCACTTCAGCCTACATCTCCACACCTCCCCCGACCTTGCCATTCCCGGTGACTGGCAGTGAATGTTATTCAGGCTGCAGCATTTACTAATCGATCCTCTTGGGGCTGGAGAGATGGCTCAGCTGTTAAAGGCTAGGCTGACAGCCAAAAATATGAGTTCTATTCCTAGCACCCATATGACAGCTCACAACTGTCTGTAACTCCAGTTCCAAGAGATACGACATTCCACACAGATATACATGCAGGCAGGACACCAGTGCACACAAAATAAAAATAAAAAAGAAAGGGACCCTCTTTCCTTTTTAAAAATTCATGTAACAATTATTTTGGTTTTTACCATGCTTATCTTAATTCATGATACACCAAAAAGGATTTATTAAATTGTTACTCTCCTTATATGCTATGTTTCTGTATAAGAGCTCTTGTTTCCCACATTTGCTGGATTTCCATAATAAAATCATAACGTAGTCTGTTATCTATCCTTTCATTCTTGTATGGTTCAATCCTATTAAAGTTGTTGGGGAGGAGCTTTTCATATATTTTATAGATTCATGAATTCAATAAAGCCTTATAATAAGCATCTAAAAAAAAGAGCTCTTGTTTCTGTATTAAAGTAACTTCAGTGCAAACTTAGTATTTTAAAGGCTTACCTGCAGGTATAAAAACTTAAAGTTCTAAGTTTATAAGGACAACTAACTTATAAACTGTTAAGAATAAACTTTAATAAACTATTAAAGATAATTAAGAAATGCAACTTATTGATTATTGCTCAACTTAACTGTAAACTATTAAGGATCAATTGTACTTAAATATAAACTATTGAAGATAATCATTAAGATACAAATTAAAGCTTGATCATCTTAGTAATGATCAAATTCTCTAATGTATACAAAATCATAATTATATATGTGCTAAGTATGCCGAATATAATCAATTCATTTCTTAGCCCCTGGCATTTAAAATGTTTAAGCTTTCCACTTTAGACAAAACTGCCATGCCTCTACTGCCAGGGTTTTGCCCAAATTGTAGTTTGAGATCATTTAGATTATATCCCCATTTACCAGGTCTAAAGATAATTTGCCTTGCTATCTAACTTCAAATAAAAGATAGCTCACCAAACAGATTTCTAAATGATCTTTTACTATTCCTTTGAGTAAAGGGATTCACTTTACTTTGGCTGTTCTCAATAACCAGTCATCTATGTCTCTGGAGGAATCAAATGTACAAATGCTTTTAGATGTAAGTTTTTAAGGATATGAAAGCTTAGATATAGAGAAGATTTAGGAAACTTAAAAAATAACTTATGATATATAAATTACCAATTATTGGGATAGATAAATATATAAACATCCAGATATGTTATAAATGATACACAAATCTCAATAATAACCTAGAGATACTGAGAATGTATGCCTAAATTAGATGTATGGATAAAGTTTTTATTAAGGTCTGACATATATAGTTTTTAAGAATGAACTTATATATGCCTTAATACAGAGTCTACAGACCTCCCCCAGAAGGAACACTGGGGCTAATAATAGGCCATAGCTCCTCTGTTGAACAAAGTATAAAAATTGTACCAGGAATGGTTGATCCTGACTTTACTGGGAAAATTAGGATTATTGCAAACCTCCTACAAAAACAATTCAGATCCATATAGCTCCCTTAGGAACTGCCTGTTTGGATTAAACTGTTATGACTTTCTGGGTTCAAGAATTAAATATTCCAGACTAACTAAATGATTAAAATACAGGGAAAAAATAATTAAATTGCCAGACATAAGCATGGACATTTCTTACATTTCAGGAAAACATTGGTCAAATAATTAAAACGACTATTACTTCTTCATCTCTTATAGGCCTAGGTCAAGCTAATAATATAGCCAGAAGCCCAAGAATATTAAGATTGTCAGATGGAGAAAATTGTGGCATATTCTGCCCATATGTCATCCTCCATACCTAACACACTGTGAGAAAAAGTCATACTGTAACAATCAGATGTATCATTAAACTCTGCTATGAACTAATATCAGCTCAAATGCTATAGATGGATTTTAAACTTAAAAGAACTTGAGTATATAAGCCCAAGGCATAATTGAGCCCATTATTCCAGAAATTGTAAATGACAGACATGGCCTAGGATATCAAAATTTATCCTAGGGGCCACTGTCCAAAGTTGACCCCATTACTTGGAGATCTGATGCTCTTCTTATCTAGGTTAAGCAATGACCTTTAAATGCTGAGAGAATTGTAACTGCTACCTGTCCGATGGAAAAAAAACTAAATATTGGGCATATAAAGCCCCCCACCAGCCCTTAAATGCTGTGGAATGTTCTGTATGCTGTAAATATATGTTGCTATGATTGACTGATAAATAAAATGCTGATTGGCCGGTAGTCAGGCAGGAAGTATAGGATAGGCGGGACAGAGAGAGAGGAGAATGCTGGGTGGAAGAAGGCTGAGTCAGAGAGACGCTGCCAGCTGCCGTGATGAGAAGCAACATGTTAAGATACTGGTAAGCCATGAGCCATGTGGCAACTTATAGATGAATAGAAATGGGTTAATTTAAGATATAAGAACAGCTAGCAAGGAGCTTGAGCCATTAGGCCATACAGTTTATAAATAATATAAGTCTCTGTGTGTTTGCTTGGGTCTGAGGGCCGCGGGAGCCGGGCAGGAACAGGATAACTTCAGCTACACTTAAATCACCTCACTATTTTTTATTTAGAAAAATCAGGGTTATAGACTATCATAAGAACTTAAGAAATTAAATAAAATTTATTGAAGCCAAGGGGAATCTCACAGCCTGGCTTGCCGTCTCCAAAGTCCATCCCCAAAAATCAAAAAATAATGGTCATAGATTACAAGATTGCTTCTTCACCATACCTCCTTACCCTAAAGATTGTCAGCATTTCGCTTTTAGCTTGCCTTCTAACCCTGACACAATGGAAATCAAAAGCTGACATACAGAGCAGGAGTTGCAAGTTCTGTTTATCCAGAACTCATTTTATTGGGCAGAGTTCCTCAGTATATATATAGATGTTAATCAGACAACCAGAACTAACTGTCAATTGCAGTTCCCTCATAGTCCCCCAACCCAATAATAATATACATATGTGTATATATATGTACATAAGTACATATTGCAATACATTTATTGCGCAGGTGATATTATATTTATATCAAACTATAAAACTTATGAGTCTAGATTGGTAGATAGGTCTACAGGACCTTATGATTTATGACCATGTTATAAGAGGTAATACAATATTTTGTCACTGCTTTCCAATTTTAGGAAGGCCTAAAGCTCATAATTGGACAAAAGCTTTACATATACTTCAAGAGCTCTTAAGTACTGATGCTTAAATTTTCATATCTCCCACTACAGGCATTCTTATTATCCCTAGGCCAAGCCACAAAATTAAACCTAAGCCTCTAGGACCTTCTCACTGGTATTTGAAAAAGTCCTGATGTTTTCATAACATCTGAAAGAAGATATGCTTACATGTCTTCACAGGACACTAATCTGTCTTTATGGATTCTGGATTGCCTGGTCACATCATATACTAGGCTGCTGCAGGACAAAGGTGCTCTATAGCTGCCAGTCTGATTACAGGCTGCTAGTTACTCATAGATTCTTAATATTGAGCTTTGACTTTATGAATGAACTGATAAAATTCCAGATCCTTTTGATGAACTCTGTTCATCAATGATATCAAAACTTATAGGAATATAATTATGAATAATAATTCTATTCTAAATGTATTTTTATTAATTCTGATCAAAAGATGAACAAGATTGATACACATACACACACACATATATATGTATATATAAGTGAAACATTTCAGATTTCATTCTCTGACTATCCTGCTGTTTTGTTGAGACTCCAAGGTTTCATAATTTTGCTCTGACAATTCACCACTGTTATCATATTGTTAGTATGTCTAAAGATTTTGTCTTTATAAGAATAAGCTTCAGGAGATCAAAATTTGTCAGTGCTCACAAGCCAAGAAGGACCAGGAGGAACGTAACCTGACTACAGTTTATATCTCCCACTTACAAATTTTCTTTTTTTTCTCTGTGGGGGAGGGGAGCCTTCCCTCTCCCTGACCTAAAATCCCCTTCTCTCATCTGCTAAAACCATGCATTTAATATTCCATAGGTACCCCTAAGAGGAAAAGTTTTCTCTTTGAAATTCCTCATCTTTAAAACTCCTCAACTGCATGTTTTACCATTAATGCATATATTTATTCCAAGCAGAAATTCTAATCATCTAAAGAGTTACAGGTTGTCACCCTCTGGACCACAGACATGCTGTCTAGCTGCAGGTCTGCACCGCACCCTCCAGCCCAAATGGATGTGCTGTCCAGCTCAACCCTGCACCCTGTCTTCCAGCCCACGAGACAAGAAATCCTGCTACACATGTCTTACAGAGCCTGAAACAGCCTGCTCTTCCTGGGTTTCTACTTCATTCCAGTCTTCAAGACCCTCAGCTTTGCCCCCATCTCAGCAGGAAGTGACCATGAGAGACTTCTACAGCCCCTTTGTCACTTACCCCTTTTTCTGAACTAAACTCTCCAGCCCAGGGACCGGACTACCCTTAAAAAATGTTCTATTATTAGTTGTACAAATTCTGCCCTTGATATATATACTATCAGATATTCCCCTCATGTACTTTTCATAACTGTTCTATATGTAAGTCTTGCTGTGTCTACCCTGACACAGGTTATTATTGTCCTTTCATAGCTTATGGTTTAATATTGAATTGATTACAAATTTAAATTAGGTAAGCTTCAGCTGCAGCCTTGGTCTCACAGATGCTCATGACTAATTCAGGAAATTTTATCTAACTATACCTCCTTAAAATACAGTTTAACCAAATTTATACCACTACCAGAGATTAATAGATAGAGTCAATATCCCAAACTAACCATTTCTTTTTGATAAGTCAAAATCATAGTATTTAGACACATTTGACCATATTATGATATACTAGCTAATGATAGATTTTTATTATATTCCTCTGCCCCCCTTCTTGGGACAGAGATATTCTAGTTGTATACAAATATACCTATTAGATGGTTAAACTAATTCTCAGCTTGCCTCCTATATAGATTATTGATTATAAATATATTTTATATATTATAAATATGTATTATTGATACAAACATTAACCATATATCAATAATTACTTATCAATTATCCAGTAATCTCCAAACTTAATATTTATCAACATCATTCATTGCCCTAGAGAGAATTAAACATCCCTTTTTTACTATACAAGAAAATGGGAATTCTTGCAGACTGCAAGAATATATTAAAGAGATTCAGCTGGATATTAAAGCTATACCTAGAAATTTCAAGATATTTTTCTAGAGGAAGTCACTTATCATGGAATACTTAGTGTTATTCAGTTTTTAATATTTCAGTTGTCTTCTGCTATGAGATTCTTGTGGGCCCATATACTACTAGACCATATTAGCAAACAGTGTAAGCTTCTCAGATGCTGATCCTCTCTCTAGTTAACTAACTCCCCTGCAGAGCCTAGGAGACAAGCATGCTGTAGATACATAGCTTTGCTTCTTGTGCAAATGAAGCTCAGACCATTCCTTGCCTTCAAGCCTAGTGACATTACAGAATTATTGACTAAGAACAAAGGATGTTTTTGCATATCCAGGTGGAGTAAAAGGTGGAACAAGATTCCTGGGCAGGACAGAAAGAACAAGACAGTTTTTCTGTAGATGGTAGACAGAGCTGCACGGCCAGAGAGAAGAGAGAAAGGCAGAGATTCTGTAGATGGTAAGGCAGATCTCTTATAGAGTTTATCAGGGCCAAGAGTAAGGAGCTAGGAAGGATAGATGGAAGATGATGATGAGGTCAAAAGCATAGGAGCTTACTAAAACTATGAGGATAGGAAAAGTGGGCACAGAGAGGAGCTCAATGTGAGGATGGAGTTGAAGCTGTGTAGATAGAATTTTGTCATAGAGGAATAAAGTTAATGGACAAAGAACATGATATACTTAGATTCTTTCCCCCAAAAACAATTCTTTCCATTTGTAGTTTCTCTTCTGGGCCCCTGGGGAAAATATTATTAAGGCTGGTCCTTTAGTAATATTTGAGAGAATACCTCACAACACTTCTGGAGGTCCTACTGAGACCAAACCTCAAAACACTGGAGGCCTTGGAGCTCCTCAGAGCAGGGAATAGGTGGTGTTCAATGGAGTGTGCAACCTGAATAAGTTCCGGGTCCCCAGAACTTCCTTTGATCAGTCACTGCTTAAGACTTGGGAAGAGTCTGACACATCTATCCCAAAAGGAAACAAATTAGAAAATCTCCTGGTCTGTCACTTCTGGAGGTAAGTCTGGTTAAGACACTTTCTGTTAAGGGCACAAAGGAAAGGCTGGATGTGGCTGCTGATCCAGTGTCCATGAGTCAAACATTCAAAATCAGCTGGTCTGTTCAGGTGTATGAATGTGTGGTAGCCACCTCTGGTTGTCTTTACTATGTGTGTCTCTGTGTATCCCTCTATTCTGATGATTGGAGAAACAGATCTAAAATGGAAGAGGGGGTGATTCTTCCTGAGATTGTAGCCAGCAGCTGCCACCCCTGAGACGACCTTCTTTGGGGTAAGGGAGAGGGCTGGGCCCTGGGCCCCTTCCCACAGTGACTATGGATGCAGCAATGGCTGCTGCTGTTGCTATGGCAATGGTGGCAGCAATGGTAGAAGTGGGCCACCAAAGCCCAAATGAGAGATTTGCAAATGATGACAGATATGATGTTTCTTGCACTGAAAAGCTCTGGACCTTCTGTGAAACGAGTTGGCCATCTTTGGAGTCAAATGGCCCAGTAATGGTTCAAGTCTTCTGAACCATTAAATCCCAGCTACCCTCACCAGTTTCTCTGTATTGATGGATACCTTTTTCTGGTGGGTGACTTCCCCCTCCCAGCTTAAGACCCATGACCTCTTGTGGGGGACACAAATCCTTTTAAGTCTGCCAGGTCACCCAGAAAATCCCAAAACCTGCTCTTTCAGACCTTGGCTCCTGGACCACTTCCTTGTTTCATCAATTGACTCCTTCATTAATTCCTAATGGCTCCTTGTTGTGGTTTGAATAGATATGACTCCCTATAGACTCATCTGTTTAAATGCTTGGCCCATAAGGAATGGCACTATTAGGATGTGTGGCCTTTTTGAAGGAAGTGTATCACTGTAGAGGCTGGTTCTGAAGTCCCATATATGCTCAAACCACACCCCGTGTGACAGTTCACTTCCCGTTGCCTGTTGATAAAGATGTAGAACTTTTAGCACCTTCTCCAGCACCATTTGCCTGCATGCAAGCTGCCTTGTTTCCACACCATGATGATTACGGGCTAAACCTCTGAAACTGTAAGCTGGCACCAATTAAATGTTTTTCTTTATAAGAGTTGCCGTGCCCTACCTAAGAGAGCCCTCTTTCCTGTCTGGAAGTGAGGAGGGACCTCTTGCCTCTTAAGTAGAATGCACACAGAGAGGGAATAATAGAATCCCTTTACTCCCTCCCCCACCTGCTATAAACAGCCTGTTGCACCCACTGAACAGAGAAAAGGAAAAATTCCCCTCCTTCCTCTTTCATAGTTTATGTATTCTCTTAAACCAATAACATATGTAATTGAAAAATGAAAACCCACCATTTCTGAAAAGACCAGAGAAACTGCTATTGACTGGGCAAAGGGACCACTGCTGGACAAAGCAGCCAGGATGGAATGGATTTTCTCTCTGTCCAACACTGATCAAGGAGGCAATTTTTCTCTAGGTCCTTCTTAGAAGGATTAAAGACGGCTGCTAAAAAGATTGCTTTTTCACCCAGTTGGCCCTATGCATTAGAAAAAAGGTTATAAAAATTAGATGGATTTAAAGGTATAAACAGGTCCCAGTTTATGGAGGTATCTCAAAATGTGTTTAACAGCAAATGAACAAATAAAAACTGATTGAGAGACAAGACCTTTTGCATCAACTGAAAGCAACCATCACCTTCTCTATTGATGAGACACAGTTAGACTCCAGATACCCACCAAAATTTTGATGTCTTGTCCTCTGTCAAAAGAATATCTCCTAGCTGAAAGTCCTTCCCCCAATCAAATGATACAGTTGGGCTATCCTTCAGATTGGCAACAAAGATTACAAGAGGTGAGGGCAGAAACTAAGCCCCCAGGACAGGCCCAACACCAAGTTCAACTGACTAGTTCAGCTACCCCTGACCAGATTAAACAATACTCAATAACTCTAAAAACAAAAAGAAAGGCTTTCCTGCCTAACTTCCTGCCCAGATACTAGTCTGTCAGTTTTTTTATTAACCAGTGAGAGTAATATACATTCATAGTATAGAAAAGGATTGTTCCACAACATTTCCCCCTTTTTGTCTAATTAAAAGGAAGGTTTTAATCTTAATATAGTAAAACTACATACAACAAAAGCAGTTATTAGGTAAGAATTATAGTAACAATATCCAATCCATTTGCATTTGGCAAAATTAGAGAAAACACTTAATTATATATTTTATCTTGGTGAGTCTAAAGTTTTGTATCTAAGTTACTTTCTATTATAACTAAGGAAAATTATAATTATAACTACTTACTTGTGGTGATATTGTGTTCCCCAAAATATTGTGCACCCTAATAAACTTATCTAGGGTCAGAGAACAGAACAGCCACTAGATATAGAGGCCAGAAAATGGTGGCACACACACCTTTAATCCTAACATTACAGAGGCAGAGATCCGTCTGGATCTCTGTGAGTTCAAAGCTACACTGGAAACAGCCAGGCATGGTAACAAGAGCCTTTAATCCCAGGAAGTGATGGCAGGAAGCAGAAAGGTATTTAAGGTGTAAGGACAAGGAACTAAGTCTGGTTAAACTTTTAGGCTTTTGAGCAGCAGTTCAGCTGAGACCCATTCAGATGAGGACTCAGAGGCTTCCAGTCTGAGGAAACAGGATCAGCTGAGGAATTGGCAAGGTGAGGTGGCTGTGGCTTGTTCTACTTCTCTGATCTTCCAGCGTTCACCCCAATAACTGGCTCTGAGTTTGTTTTTATTAATAAGAACTTTTAAGATTCATGCTACAACTTAGTCTTCAAATCCATCAAAGATCCCAGAAAAATGAAATTTTACCTAATGATAGGGATATCAGGCTGCCTGGACAGTCACCCAAAGTTCCTCTGCAACATTGGGGCATCCATCTTTTGATTTTCCTGTGCAGGGAATCCTGAAGGACTGTCTTACCTTGTCTTGGCAAAGTTTGACAGTTGCCTTTCTTGAGTTCCAGTGGTCCAGTTTGGACAGTAACTGTCAGCAATTGAGAAAAGGGAAGTTTCTTTGCCCACATGGCTAACCTTTGTCATAAAGAAAACAAACTCCATATGGAGATTTTTCTATGCCCAACATCTTCTCTGAAGTAGATTGGCACTGCCAGGAGCAGATGTGTCTCACTTTCATGAAAAGCCTTAGGTTATTAAATATATTAAATTTCATATTCTGCAGGTTTTAAAAGTGTTTGAAGACCATCTATCTAAATATATGTGTTTATGACCTTGAAAACATACCTAACATGACTATAAGTTTGACTATTATAGATGACTATTAATCTGTACTTTTAAATTTTTTAATCTATGTATATATTTTTAGAAAGCCACATAAACACAATATCTTAAACAAGAGTAGAAATATACATATGCCAGGTGGTGGTGGCACATGCCTTTAATCCCAGCACTCAGGAGGCAGAGGCAGGTGGATCTTTGTGAGTTCGAGGCCAGCCTGGTCTATAGAGCGAGATCCAGGAAAGGTGCAAAGCTACACAGAGAAACCCTGTCTCGAAAAACCAAAAAAAAAAAAAAAAAAGAAAAAAGAAAAGAAAAGAAAAAGAAAAAGAAAAAAAAGAAAAAAAGAAATATTCATACAATATAACAAAATTAACTTTAAATCTGTATCAATAAATCAAAATTCATACTAATGTAAAATATGTAAGATTAATAGTTGTTTTGGATTACAGTAGAATCAATAATCTACCCTTTTATCCTATCATTTTTATATCCCCCCTTTATCTTTCAGAACAAGATCCCTGAATCTAATCTCCTTTGCTTAGCTTTTTTCCTGACCATCATCTATAACAACTTGTAACCAACCCCACTAAATGATGACAAACATTCATAATTTATTTTGGGGAATGTGAGCATAGTTCTGTAGACTACTTCCTGTTGATTGGGGGTCCTGGTAATCTTTGGGGACTCTGAGAAAATTTAGGATTATGGTCAGGTCCTGATTCTTGAAGTTGTTCTGGATGCAGAACCATGAGGAAATGGCAACAGAAGCACTCTGAACGTTGGCTCGTCTGGGCCATCTATTCCCACCAGAGACTTTTCAGGGAATCTTCATGGATCAAACCTGATTTTTCTTCTTTTTTTTTTTTAATTTTACATTCCAACCATAGTTTCTCCTCCCTTCTTTCCTTCTGTTTCCTCCCCCCATCTCCTTCCTACCCCCTCCCATTCACTCCTCAGGAAGAGTAAGTGTGGGGTCCTGCCCCACCAGGAACTTAGGTCACCTCTGAAGAGGTGCCCTGGAACCCAAGAAAGGTAAGTGCGCCGCTCACCTGGAGACAATCAGACGCAGCAGGAAGTCAAGTCAAGCAAGAACTCATTTATTGTTAGGCAGTAAACCTCTTTTATAGCAAAAAACCTCAGAACCCTAGGAGTGGGTGAAGGAACCAACCAATCATTTCAAAGGTCACCCTACACTCATTTTCTTGTTTATGAGTTGTTTATGCACTGACACCATCTCCTGATCTTAGTATCTTATCTCTGTATAAACAACTTGAGCTAACTTCCTTGGGCACCATTTGTCTCTAATCTCCATACAAACAACCCAAACTAACTTCCTCTTAGCCATCCTTGTATCTACTCTCTGCGTAAACAGCTTAAGCTAACTTCCTTTTGGCACCATCTTTGTAGCTCATGTATGCCCCACTGGTAAGGGAGTCAACAACGTATGGCATATCAAGTTGAGGCAGGACTAAGGACCACAACCCCCCCACCCCCAACCCCTCACCCTCCACCCCCACATCAAGACTCAGCAAGGCATCCCACCACAGGGAATAGGTTCCAAAGAGCCAGCTCATACACCAGGGATAGATTCTGGTCCCACTGCTAGGGGCCCCACAAACAGATCAAGCTACACAACTGTCACCCACATGCAGAGGGCCTAGGTCGGTCCCATGCAGGCTCCCTAGCAAACCTGATTTTTCTTAACCCAGAATGAATCCAGAGCCTCTCATTTCCTGTGGAAATAAAAGTAGAACCTCTTTCCCAAAATAACATATCTTTTGACTTCAATTTTGAAGTGAAGATACTTTTAACATATACAGGTTGGATTAATCCAGCAGTCTCCATAATCCAAGGTCTTTTAGCAGCCAAAATTTTAAAAAACAACACAATAACATACAGAATCCATATTCTCTGTGTATTTTTCATCTTTGCATGGCTTATTATAATTTTGTATTACTCTATTTCTTGTTAAAGGACTTTACTATTTTATTCTTAAACTATTTTTTATATATTCTCTCTTCTCTCTCCCAAGCCTATGTATATTTTTCAAACACACTATGACCCATTTAGAGGCTCTTTTTGTCTGAATCTGTCCTTACTGCATCTGTAACATTTTCTGTCTGCTGGTGCTGGCTCCTTCCCCTCGATTCCCTAAGAGGCTAGTCTCATGGAGGAGTTATGTTTATTGCCAGTTCTGAAAGCCATGTTTACCGCTCTAACTCTGGGAAGTTTCTGGGTCCATGCTGCCACCCAGTAATGTGCCACTGCCTGCTCATAAACACCATATAAGTGTTTGACAGTAGGGCCTTTCAAAAGAGCCGCCCATTTTTGCCACTAACACCAAGCCAGGAAGCAGTCTCTTAAAGGAGCCACACCTCTGCCCACTGCCAGCAAACAGAGCCACCAGAGAAAGTGTAGCTACCAAGAAGCCATGCTGGACTCCATTCTTGCGTATCTAGAATCATTTTTTAAGCTTTGTCAGGTTTTATGCAGAAATTTCAGCCACATGCTGGAATGCCATATGTAAATGGACATTTCCTGTCCTGACCACCTGGTCCCAAATAACTCAGTCAGGGGCTGAATATAACTTACAAATGCTCAGTAGATAGCTCAGGCTTGATTCTAGCTAACTCTTACACTTAAATTAACCCATATTTCTATTTATGCTTTGCCACATGGCTCATGGCTTATTACCTCACTTTTACACATTCCTGCTTGCTCAGTGGCTGGCTGGCATCTCTTCTGACTCTGCCCTCCTTCTTCCCATCATCCTTAGGCTTTCCTGCCTAACTTTCTGCCTAGTTACTAGCCTGTCAGCTTTTTATTAACCAATGAGAGCAATACATATTCATAGTATAGAAAAGGATTGTTCCACAGCACATCCCCCTGAAAGATCTTGATGCAGTGTTCTACACAAACAGGAGCAGCTTCATTAAAGATGAAGCCAGGTATGTGGGAGCTGCAACAGTTACTTTAACTGAAATGATTCCCCAAGCCTTAGAGTCAGATGCCTGAACCCAGAGAACAGAACTGATAGATCTGATCTAGGCTGTCAGAAGGGGAAAAGGAAAGTCCATCACCATATACATAGTCACTATACTGTCTTCTTAACTTTTTATTGATTCTTTGTAGATTTCACATCATGCATCACAATCTCATTCATCTCCCCATCCCTTTATATCTGCCCTCTACTCTTGCAAACTCCCCCCACCCAAATAAAACAAAATTAAATTAAAAGAAGAAAAAAATCCCATCATGGAAGCTGTAGTGTGTCACAGCAAGTCACACAGAAGATACTTTAGTCTGTACAGCTGTACTTGCAAGCATTCATTGCAATGAGTCATGGTCTGATTTGAAGCCTCTGGCTTCTGCTACACTATCAAAACTGGACCCTCGCTGGAACTCCTCTTGGATCTCCTGCTATTGCCCTGTTGTCATGGAAATCCTGAAGCTTTGGGTGTGCAGGACCAGACCCTTCAAATGCTTTAGCAGTCCATAGATGGGGTGGATATTGAGTTGGGCCATCTCATAGCCCTGGTTCTGGGTCTGGGTGGTAGCTGGGTTGGTCAGCTTGCCAGCTCTCCCTCATCCTCACACCAGGGCAATCTCTCCAGCACTGCCCTGACTAGCTCACCCAATGCCATAGGCAGCAAGGGGCAGGGCCAATTTTGCCCAGGTTCAGGGCCCACTCTCCCAAGTGCTGCAGCTGGTGAGGAGCAGGACAGCTCTCCTGCCTGCCGCAGGTGGTGAGGGGCTAGAGGGGGACCAGAGACTCTTTCCCTCACCCACACCACCACATGGAAAATGGGGTGGGGGAGGCAGGGCCAGTTCCCCTCTCGCATGCCTTCAAAGTCAGCTCAGCCATGCCCCCAGGGTCAGCTCTACTAATAAATTCTCCACATGTGCCTGACCTGAGGAGATTTCTACCAGGGTCTAGAACAGATGCTACAAGTGACTAGGATACTAATCTGAGGGCTATCCAGTGAATCTAAGAACATTGAGTTCTTTAGTCCACTCACTTTATTCTTCTTAAATCAATTCTATCTACACTCTCCCTGGATCTTTCCATCTTCATCCTCATCTTTGTTCCCCCAAGTATGTATGTATGTATGTATGTATGTATGTATGTATATATGTGTGTGTGTGTGTGTGTGTATGTGTCCATTAACAACTTGCTAGTAAAAACTACAAAGTAAACTCTCAGGAACAAGTATTCTGATAAGAGTCACACTTGGCAAAGACTTGGTGACTGACAACAGCTGTAGGTTGTAAAAAGTTCTGGATATCTCTTAAAGGGATAGCTACAAGGGTTACAAGGGAAGAAATTAAATGAGAGATTTAAGGAAAAGGCAAAGAATATGTGTGCTATTTTATGTGATTAATAATATTCAGGCATGGTTAGTCAGTTAACACCCTCTCTCTGTTAATCACAGATATGAAGTAAAGGTTTCTTCACTAGAGATACTTTCATCTTGAAGACTCAGTATTTTTCCACAATGAGACTCCTGGGGAAATTAGAACTTCATGGGATCCACTCTCTCACTGGTTGTAAGAAAGAGATTTAAATGACTCTTTATATTATTATTATTCCTACCAGGCAGGTAGGTTCCAGGGATTGGCAGGGGATGGGCTGAGGAGCTTTAAGGTCCAACAGACCTTTGGGGCCACAAAGGGGGAACCTACAGAGTATTGTCACTAACGGCTACATAGAGTTGTCAAAAAAGAAAAAAGAGAAGACCTGGAGGGGCTGACCCACCACTGGTGAGTGGATAGAGAGCACAGTAGGACCCAGCTTTTCCTCTGGTGTATTCTGACTCATCTGGAATAAATTCAGCAATTTCAATGTATAAAACAACTCTTTCTGCATACTGAGAGTTTGGAACTATGTTAAGAGGTTCTGTAAAATCCATTAATACCATCAGAATAGCATATAGTTCTGACTTTTGGACAGATTCATAAGGGCTTTGAGCCACTTTACTTAAATTTTCTGATTTATAACCTGCCTTTCCTGATTTATTTGCATCAGTATAGAATGTAGGGGCTCCAGATATTTATGTTCCTTGTACAACGAGAGGAAGGATCCGTTTACTTCTCTTTATAAATTGAATTCTCTTGCTTTGGGGACATTTGTTGTTAATCTCTCCCAAAAAATTACTGCAAGCTCTTTGCCAAGGTTCACTTTCTCCCCATAATTTGTCAGTTTCATCACTAGTAAAAGGTACTCCTGAAGAGGCAAAGTTGGATGCCAAGATTCTGGTGCAATTATTGTTATATCCACAGCTGTGTCTACATGACCTTCAATGACAATGTCATTTGTTCATATTTTTAATTTGGGTCTTTGTTCATTTATAGAAGTTTGCCAAAATATTTGCTTTGTGATTTTTCCTGAATTTTTTGTTCTCTCTTCTATAGTTGTTCTATCATCCAGAGCAGTGTGGTTTCTTACATAGGCATTAGGTTCCTTAATTGCTCTGGGAAGGAGTTTACTCCATGGTGACAGGAAAGGACTGAACAGAATTTGACATGAGGGCCTGCAAGAAGCCCTCCAAGGTGTTTCCCAATGGCAAAAGGCTACCTTGATTGTCCCTGTTGATCTACATTCATTAGTCCAATGTCTGCCTTTGCCACACCATCTGCATACTCCAGAAAGGAGGGGTGTTCTATTGGGATTATTTTTAGAAAAAAACATTGTTTCTAAGAATGCCCTATTTATAATCCCTTTTTAGGTAACACTGTTTACCATAATTTAAACGTTTGACATTTTGATTTTTCTTCAAACCTCTGAAAATCATCTCTCCTATCCATGGTATCACCATGGTTATGAGATTCAATATTGATTGTATCTTGGATCCATTCCTCTGGTGTTGACCTTGCCTTTAAAGACCTAATTCCTTGTTTTTGCACTGTGCATTAGCATTTTCTTTCTTTCTTTTTTCTTTTTCTTTTCTTTTTTTTTCTTTCTTTTTTTTTTTGGTTTTTCAAGACAGGGTTTCTCTGTGTAGTTTTGGTGCCTGCCTGGATCTCGCTCTATAGAGACCGACCTGGCTCTGCCTTCCAAGTGCTGGGATTAAAGGCATGCACCACCACCACCTGGCAATATTAGCATTTTCAAAAGCCAGAGATTCAATTATTATTTGTCTAACTTCTGAATTTGGTATCATTCTATTTACTGCTGAAGTTAATCTTTGTAAGAAATCAGTGAAGGGTTCTTTTGGGCCCTGTATAACTTAAGTAAATGACTCAGTTTTCTTTCCTACTTCAATTCTGTTGCAAGCATAAAGCCAGGGTGTGGTCATCATATAGAGATTGCCTTTCTAAATTAGCATAATCTCCCTCATCAAGAAGTTGGTCTTGGGAGATTTCTATACCTTTCACCCTACTTCATTGTTCCATGGTCTTAGCCTCATCTTTCCACCAGGTCCTCCATTGTAATTGAAGACCAGGCTCCAAGACTGCTGTAACCAAATCTCTCCAGTCTTGAGGATAATTCTATTACATGTTGACCATGACTTTAACATCTGCTTCACAAAAGGTGAATGCATACCATATGAGATTATCACTTCCTTGAATCGCCTCAAATCTAATATTTGCACAGGAGTCCATTTAGCTCTTATACAGCCTTGAGGATCTCTATCATTTGGCAATTCCTGGAAGTTACTGGATAAATTAGGTTGGCTGTTTGAAAACCTTAGGCTGTTCCTCTCTAACCTTATAATGCAATGCTGAGATTGGCTCTCCTTTAAATTCCTCTGTCTGGGTCTGAATACCTCTATGATCTGTTTTAATAAGTTTTTCTAAACTTTTGTCTTGGCACTCATATTAACCAATGTTTTTAATGATAAAACAAAAATGACCAAACAGATAACATTTATAATTGACATTACATAAATCCCATCTAAATTAATTATTCCCTCATTTAATTGCTCCATTTTCAAACCATCTAGCATATTATCATACAGAGACCTAACTCCCTCCATTGTAACAGTGTTTCCCATTTTTTTAATATGGGAAAAAAACTCTCTCTTTTAACTAATTCCTCCCTTTAAGAATTCCCAATTGTCTCACCAAATCTGCCTACGATGATGATTCAGATGTGAGGCTGACTGTTTTTTCGTAAAACAGTAGAAGCCCAAGCAGGTTTCAAGGAAGCTATCTAGTGTGGTAGCAGCCCAAGGAAGAGAGTCTAGGGAGAGCCCATAACCTACTGGGAGAGAAGAAGCCAAAGAGCCAGCTGTCTGCAAGGGGGAACACACACAAGTGGCTAACTCCTGTGGTTTCTGGAGCCCAAAAGCCTATGGAGTTTGCTGGAGATAGGCTGCAACAGAAACTTACCTGGTGGGGTAGTGACTTCAGCTGCATGCAGCTCCAGCTTGGGCCAATGGCTGTAAAGCCACAGGCAAGCAGCTTTTTCATGAATTCATGCCTCAAAAGTTGGATGCCAGATATAGCATGAATTCTAATTGGTCCTAATAATAAAAACCCAGAGTCAGATAAAGGGGTAAATGTTAAAAGATCAGAGAAGCAGAGCAGCCAGCCACTAGTTCTTACCTCTACAAAATCCTCAGCTGAAAAGGAGTAAGCTCCTGTCTCCTCCCACCTTACATTCCTCTCTCTGCCCAGTCATATCACTTCCTGTCTCCACCTCTCTAGTGCTGGGATTAAAGGTGTGTGCCACCACTGCCTGCCTGTCTGGCTAACTGGTGGCTTATCTCAGCACTCTGATCTTCAGGAAAGCGTAATTTGTTAGATCACACACAAAATATCACCACACTTGGCCCTCCTAGAGATTATTTGGCTTCCACTACAAGTTACCATTGCCAATGTCATCAAAAAAATTGGCCTATGAAAAACAGTGAATACCTGGGCACTCAGACTCTATGCCACAAGAAGGGACCCTTGGAATAGATTTACTATCCATGATATTACCTATAGAGAAAGAGGACTTCTTAGTGTTTGGGGGAAAGGACATTAAAAACAAAGAGAGAATCTTTGCCCTCCTAGAAGTTATATGGATTCACCTATGAGTTGCTATCCTCCACTGCCAAGGGACTTCCAAAAAATTCTGGCCTGTGGGAAATAGGGAAAACTTGGGTACTCAGACTCCATGCCTTAGGAAGGGACCTTTGGTATAGATTTACTATCCGGACTAAACTGTCCCCTCTTCTTGGTCCCCCAACATTGGGTCCTAACAAATATCTCCTACCCACACCAAAGCCCTGATCAACTCAGTCCTCTAAAGAAACTACCTCACTTAACAAAAATGGGAGTCACAATCCTGCCCCTACCCCCCACTGTCAAGGAAGCTAAGGGATCCTCATCCCTATTTTCTACTCTTATCGAGATAATCATTCCCAGCCAGAAATCAGTCAATATTGCTCATTATGCTTAGATCCTCCATCCCCATACTACATAGTGATATGAACAAACAAGACTGTCAGTCCATTGACTGACAAAATTCATTGTGACTAGGGACAACCTAAATTAATGTTAGAGTACTTACAAGGAGTACTTACTAATACCCCAAACCTTTAGCCTAGGCACTTCCCTTATTCTGATGTCTGCTGTTCTCACTTACGGATTAACTCATCTGGACAACAGCAGTGTTACTGAGGCCCTGAGACTACTTGGTGGGCAGGTACTAATAATTTGACTAAATGTGCCTTCTGATGCTTTCCAAACTGAGAAACACCTTTTATACAATCTATTACACACTCTGCCCCCATGTATATCTACATAATGGGGAAGAAGGGAAAATAATTTTAATATGGACCCTGGAGTACAAAGAAAAAGAGTGTTCCAGTCTTTATCCCACTCCTGGGCAGAGCCCTCATAGCTGTCTTAATAGCACATCACCCTTTATCATGAGAGATTAAAAAAAAAAAAAAACCTTTAAGAAACTAAACAGGTTGATCAGGGCCTAGAGGTATTAAAATTTCCATTTCTGAATTAAATTCCCAAGGACAATTTGTCCTACAAAATCAAAGAGGCTTAGGCTTACTTCTCATAAAATAAGGGAGGCTATGTATGGATTTAGAAGAAACCTGTTGTTTCTATACTAATCAATCAAGAGTAATTAACAGAAATCTTTCCATGTGTCTTAGTTAGGATTACTATTGCTGTGAAAAGCATCATGACTAATAAGCAAGCTGGGGATTAAAGGGTTTATTTGGTTTAGTTAAGGTTTCTATTGCTGTGAAGAGACACCATGATCACAGCAACTCTTACAAAGGAAAACTGTCGCTGTGTGTCACGGCACGGTTATGTGGGTACATGCAGCTCCGTGGAAAGAAGACTCAGAGGCACCTTAAGAATGTATTTAGCCCTTGACAGCTGCAGGGTGGACACAGGTTCAGCCTTGAAGGACTGAAGCACTTCCCCCTTGCTTAGGGCATTTTTTTTTCTCTCTAATTACAGTTTAGCCAGTTAATTTCCATACCTTCCAAGCAACCCAAAAGGAGCTCCCAGAGACCAAATGCCAAGTGCAAATTACTTGATTTCTCAGGTACCATGGTTTTCTGGGTTTCCTGAACGAAGTTTTGCACAGGCCTTTGATCTCTGGGAGACTCTCTGATCCTTGACTCTCAGACAAGATTCACATAGGGCGATAAGAGAAGCAAAAGGTAAGAGAAACAAAAGGTGTGGTTGAACAAAGGAAGGATCAGGGCTAGGTGCTGCTCTCTGGAACCAGGCCAGGAGCTCAGCAGGAATATACTACAGAAAACATTTAATTGGGGGTGTGCAGCTTACAGTTTCAGAGGTTCACTTCATTACCATCATGGCAGAGAGCGTGGTGGTGAACATGGCAGACATGATGCTGGCTACATCTTGATCAGAAGGTAACAGAAAGTTGACTGAGACACTCTTCTGAGATTTATGCAGTCTCTTAACTGTAATCCCCTGTTAAGCCAAAATCAAAAAACAGATCACATACTTCCAACATACAATGGCACAGGATATACATTACCATTCCAACACAGGGAAGGGAGCATAGTGAGGAAATACTGACCCAGCTGAAGAAACAGGGAGCCTTCACATTGGCTGGACTGGTCCATATTAGCTTTCAGCAAGCCAGGGCTCATAGTCTTTTGGAGCAGTTTGTAGTCAGCAGCTGATGCTTGGATGTGTCTGTCAGCCAAGTGGAAATCTGCTAAGACAGATAAAATTTAGGAACTTAAAGGAAAATATTACATTTGGAAATTTTAGGTCCATAGTCCTAGTAACTGGGAAAGGGAGGAGTCCCAAGACCAGGAAAGAGAGAGATACCATCTTCAGGAATAGACAGGTAGGGAAGATTAGGCTGTACTTATCTGGAGTCCTTTTGACCTGTGATAGGTGGATCCAAGCCTTATGATTCCCTTGATTCTCTGAAGCTTACACAATTTTTTTAGTTTACAAAAAGACATAGAAGTTTTAGATATAATTAGCATTTCCAATCTATACTGAAATCCATATTATAAAAAAAGTAGGTAACAGGTATCTATAAAACAGCTGGAGTAGACTCATACCTCTGAGTCCTAGCAAAATTTATAGGGGTTAACTGTGATGATGTATTGTGTCCCCCAGTATACTGTGTCTCTCAATAAAATTAACCTGAGGATCAGAGGAAAAGCTAGCCACTACATAGAAGTCAGGCAATGATAGTACATGCCTTTAATCCTATCACTTGGCAGGCAGGGATCTCTGTGGATCTATGTGAGTTCAAGGCCACACTAGGAACAGAGCCAGGCATGGTAGTACACGCCTTAAATTCTAACACTAGTTAACCATGGAGGTTTGGAGGTCTATACAGACAGACAGGAAGTGACAGAGCTGGGCAGGAAGAGGAAGTGATGTAGTTGGACTGAGAGAGCAAATCAGATGGCAGAACAGCAAGGTATATAGGCATGGGTAGACAGGAAGTAGCTTGCCCTTTGGAAGCTACAGAGTTGGTGAGGTGAGGTTAGCTGTGGCTTTCCCTATTTCCCTGATCTCTCAGGTTTTCACCCCTATATCTGGCTCTGTGTTTTTTATTTAATAAGACCATTTAGATATTCATCTACAGTTAACAAGCATGAACATTTTTTCTCTGTCCAGAGAGTCATATATAGATTGGACAAAGAAGCCTTTGGTCTGATGAGAAGCACTTTTAAGTCTATACTTAGAAGATAACCAAAAGAAATCTAAAATATTGAGCTTGTGAATGAACAGTAAGTAGTTAGTGCTCTACCAGCTTATCAGAACTCCATTGATCAATGTTAAAACTCTAGACTTTCAAAATTTTAGTGTAACAATAGCATAGAAGGGAAAAGAAATCTGAACTATTTCCCATACCTTAAATTGCTTTTTTATACCTTTACAACTTGCATTTACATCTTAAATCATTTTCTGAGACTCTCAGAACTTATTTAAGTTTTCATATCCCCAGACCTTTATATATCTTAGAGCCTCAGAAATTACATAAACTCTCACCTCCTCAGACCTTTATATACCTTAAAGCATTTCCTTAAATCCTTAAAACTTACAAAGACTAACTCTTTTTTCTTTCCATCTAATCATTTACCAGAGACATAAACAGTTATTACTGAGAACAGTCATTGCAAATCATGCTCCTTTAGTGGAAAGTTACACCTGAAACCTGAAAGTTACACCTGTTTCTCTTTTAGTATAAACCCTGCCAGCAAGGCAAACCTGTCTACCTTTTCCTATACAGGATACCTAGTAGCTCTAGAAAAAACAAGGCTTGATTTTTTTTTACATATGAAATGAGCTAACAAGCTGGCTGCAGCCTTGGGGACGAACCTGGTTGCCTGCTGCTGCTAAGTTGACAAAACTATAACTAGCCTAGTCATCAATACCATCAGAGATCTGAGAAGGATAAATTATGGCATGAGGTATAACCCAAGTAGCCTGTGTATCAATTAACATGACAGAAACTAGTTCATTACTTAGGTAGTCACCCAGGTTCCGGTGGTCTCCATGGCATTGGGGGCAGAGGTACCAGGACAGCATCAGTCTTTGACTACCAGACCCAGAAGGTGAGAGGCTTCCCTGTGGAGGAAGAACATGGAAGAGACTGACCTTATTTTGTCTAGGCAAAGTGGGGCAATAAACTCTTCAGTGTCATGCTTATCCCCATTTTGGACAGGGTTCTAGCAGCAGGTACAGTATTGGAGCATTCTTGCCCAGTGGTTAGTATTACCACAATCCAGGTGGAGTTGTGGTGTCCTGTCATCTTCTTCAGAGACCTTGGTATCACTGCTAGGAGCCAGGAGTCTCTCTCTGTGTCATAGTAAGCTTTTTCCATTAAACATTTTAAATGCCATATTCATCAGATCTCTGACAAGTTTGAGAACCATTATGTATTAACTATATCTGAGCTAAACAAACCTAGGCTTAACCTTGCAAACATACCTAACATGACTACAAGTTTGATTATTATAGATGGCTAACTATTAACCTGTATTTTTAATTATATATTACATTTTAAAAGGAATTGCATAGGTACAATACCTTAAACAAGAGTAGAAACATATATACAGCATAACAAAAATAACCTTAAATTTGTATCAATATACAAAAATCCATACCAATGTGAAATATTTGAGTCTAGTAGTTGTGTTTTAGTTTAAAAGTAGATTCAATAATTTCTTTTTTATCCTATCATTTTTATTTTAAAAATAGATTCAATAATCTATCTTTTCTTAAATCCCCCCCTCTCTTGGAAAAAGATCCCTGAATCTAACCTCCTTTATTTAGTTTCTTTCCTGACTATGACCAATAACAACTTGCAACCAATCCCCCTAAACAATGACAAACATCCACTGAATGATCAGAAACCATTCACCCCCACCTCTTGGGAATGTGGGTGCCATGTTCCCTAGAGTACTTCCTGCTGTCTGGGGGTGATGGAATCTCCAGGGTACCCTGAGAAAATGGCAATTCTGGAAAAACTAGTTGTAACATTTGCTGTTCAGTCTCAGAACTGTTCCCATGCAGAGGAATCAGCATACATGTCACCTGTCCTGTAGTCTTTCCTGGCTTCCTCCTTCACATTGCAGCCAAGATTTCAGGAGATCTCTCCTGGTCAAATCTATTTTTATTAATTTTGAAGGAATCCATAGCTTTTCATTTCATGTAGAAACAAAAACACAATCTTCCCCCCAGTGCAACACATATCCCAACTTCTGTTCTGAAGCCAAGACATCCTAAAGTATATAAGCTGGCTTAGTTCAGCAGTTCCTTCTATAATCCAATGTCTCTCAGCAGCTGCTATTTGTTCATTAAAGAATTTACTTTAGTCAGAGTTTTCTTAATTATCCTTTATAGTTTACAACAACTTTTTAGCTTTCATAAGACTAGGATTTGCTGGGATAGGGCTTGTGAGCAGCAACTGAGGAAGCCTAAAGACTAACATTGCCCTTGACAAGTTAATGGGCACCACAGCCATATGTTAATGGAAGAGTCATAAGTTCCTTTTTCCAGAGATAAGGAGAATGACTCCCTTTTTAGCAAGCAGATTCTTTCTTCAAGCCCCTGAGGGAATGGGAGCTTTATCTAAATGCCAGACCTTGGGAAAAGGACTTTATAGCTTTATCTCTGTTAAGTTTGAGCCTTAAAAAACAATAATCTCTCAATTGAGTATCAAAAATTAACTCATAGACACAGTCCGCAGATCAACTGAAAAGTGTCATGATCCTTTTATAGTACACCATTATAGAATATAAGTTTCTTATATCACTCAGTTTATCAAAGTAGTTTAAACTTAGCAAAGTTAACAAATGTGAGGTTAGACACACATTCCTAACCATGAATAGACCTTAGGTAAGAAGATATTCTATAAACTAGTGTTTCTCAACCTTCTCAATACTGTGACCATAAAATCATTCCAATCGCTATTTCACAGCTGCAATTCTGCCACTGTTATGAATCTCAATGTAATCATCTGACATTCAGGTGGTCCTACGCTACCCCTGTAAAAATTTCTTTCAACCCCCAAAAGGCCAAGACTCATAGACTGAGAAGCTGCTCCAAGCCCTTTGCCAGACTGCTTAGGTCATTCACTGTCTTCCAGCTTCATAAGATAGGAACATCCTAGTTTCAGGTGTTTAGTATATGGTACTCATAGCTGGGATCTTAATTTTAGCCTTTTATTTATTTCTAAGTTTAAATATTAATAATATAAATCATTTTATAAACTTAAAATGTCCCATAGCCTTATAAATTTAAATATTTTAAAATCTGTTCCTTAAAAAAAATCTGTTTTTTTATTTAAATTTTCTGTAAAAGTCTATATCAAAAAAATTTTGCAACCGGGCGGTGGTGGCGCACACCTTTAATCCCAGCACTTGGGAGGCAGAGGCAGGCAGATCTCTGTGAGTTCGAGGCCAGCCTGGGCTACCAAGTGAGTTCCAGGAAAGGCGCAAAGCTACACAGAGAAACCCTGTCTCGAAAAACCAAAAAAAAAAAAATTGCAATATCAAAAATAAATTACCCTTTTCTTACTTGAAGAGGGAGAAAACAGGGTACAACCACAATTTTCATAAGGCAAAACCAAACTCCAATAGTGCAAACAATCCAAAGCTCAATATATAGGATTCATTGACAATATTTTTACTTTTCTCTGGAGAGCTGAATCACCTCTTTGGACCCACCCTTGGCAGTATATATATATATATATATATATATATATCCTGCCTTCTAGATCCCAACCTGCTCCATTTCATTGTGGCTGGTGTGGCTGGTAACTATCACATGGCACTAGCATTTCCAAAACTGCTAAGGTACACCATTGCAGCTGGGTCCTCTTTAGGAACTCTAGCCTTGCCACAGATTTGCAAACCTCAGCTGTCCCCCATAATCCTTTCATGCCTTTCAAACCATTGTCACCTAGGTGACTCTTAAATTACAAAATCTAGCTGTCAGAGCAAGGTATATTCTTGCATATAAAAGCATTGAGGTGCAGCTTTAATAACTTATTGAACAAGCATTGTTTTTAAATCGTATGTTTCATAAACCTTGTTTTCAGGACAGGATGAGAATTATCATACAAAAATCCCCCCCAGTCCAAAATATCTTGGAGACCTGTTGTTGCCTCCTTGGTAGGTCCACTCCACGTGGTCACCTTTAATCAAAATGATGGTGAAATCACATGACCTCTGTCTTCTCTAACCCTAGCAAAGATGGCTGCCAGCTCTGTGGCTGCCCAAAGATAGTGAAGTCACCTGGCATCCACCTTCTCCAACCCTAGTG
Source organism: Peromyscus aztecus (assembly GCA_902168405.1). Classification (NCBI taxonomy): domain Eukaryota; kingdom Metazoa; phylum Chordata; class Mammalia; order Rodentia; family Cricetidae; genus Peromyscus; species Peromyscus aztecus. The sequence goes on along the minus strand of CABHPQ010157265.1, from coordinate 785 downwards.
AAGACGGAAACCAGCCTGAGGCTGACTAAAGATGGTGGCAATTCAAAATGGAATCATGCCACCTGGTTCCTTTAAAATTATCCACACAGAGATTTTTTTTAAATGGTTTTTCAAGACAAGGTTTTTCTGTGTAGTTTTGGTGCCTGTCCTGGATATCACTCTGTAGACCAGGCTGGCCTCGAACTCACAGAGATCTGCCTGCCTCTGCCTCCCAAGTGCTGGGATTAAAGGCATGTGCCACCACCGCCCAGCCCCATACATGGAATTTTAACTATCAACTCCAAGTGTTACTAGTTTTAACTTTTCAGATTTTACAGATTTTTAACCATATCCACCAAAATAAATCTATAAACCTCAAGGTGCAGGATGTTCACATAAACCAAGGCTAATTTTTTGGCTGTTCTGCTCTGCTTTGTTTTCTTCTCCCTGTCACTGTGTCAGGGGCTCAGACTGACACAGCAACACAGAGGGAACTTTGAAATAAGCATGCCTGGCTCTAGTGAAGGGAGAGCCAGCCATAATCCAACTCTAGAGCCAGCTTTCCAATAAAGAACAGCTTAAAACAACTTTCATGTTATCCACACCCAAAAGACATCTGAACTCCTGCAAACCTGAATCCAGTGACCAGAGAGCTCAGAGATTAATTCTGAGCCCTGGCCATAAAGGCAGCCATGTCACTGGAGGCTGGCACACAGAAACAGCAAAAATATCTGACTCTTTTTTGTCTCAACTCCATGCTTGCAACAAAACTTATGAACACACCAGAAAATGCAGACAAAACCTTA
>CABHPQ010157264.1:13707-29439 GCA_902168405.1 Peromyscus aztecus | reverse complement strand
AGAGAGAGAGAGAGAGAGAGAGAGAGAGAGAGAGAGAGAGAGAGAGACTGACTGACAGAGAGACAGAGGACAGCTTTTGGGAGTTGGGAGTTGGTTCTGGGACTTCACCATGTGAGTTACAGAGCTGCAGCTCAGATGGTCAGGGTTGGTGGTAAGTACCTTCACATGCTGTACCATCTCACTAGCCCCTTCACAGCAGAGTATGAGGCAGCCTCCAGTTTATGGCCTGTCCCTTTTTTTTTATCCCAACTTTGCACATCTCCATGAGGACTTCACATGTAATACCTGTCTCAACCTCGACCCACACACCTATAAACTCTATCTACAGGGTACAAGTGCCCCTGGTCACCTTGGTAGTTAGTATTGTTCAGTAGCAGTGAAATCTGCCTGAAGAGGAGGCCTGTGCAAGGGCTATAAATTTGCATGGAATTCTGTCTACTAAAGTGCAAGGAGGAAGAATGGACTCTTGAGCGGTATGTCTCTAGTGATGTCTGGACTCATTGGGAGGGTCCTGGCTAGAGGAAGGCTGGAATAGACATTCTAGTGTTGCCCAGATCTGGGCTTCTGGATTTAACATAGGGATGGGTCATGTGCTAATGTTCCTTTTAGGCACTAAAGAAATATTCTTTTCCTTTATTTTCCAAGAGACACGGTTGCTGCCTGAGGTGGTGCAGAGGTGATCTTTCTATTTTGGGAGTAAAATGAAGTGTAAATCATGAGAGGAGACATCTCCTTGGAAATCTCTTTTATTCTGTTCTACCCACATCATGCAAATAGGAACTCAAGCTCCGTATGTAATGAGGATGGAGCAACCTTAAATAGAGGTTGGGCAGTGGGAAAAGAGTTAGCCTTCCATCAAAAACCTCACTTAATACAGTTAGCTGCTTTAAAACCCAGTGCTCTTTTAAAAGAAAATAATGTATCAGTTTAACTAGGTGGCTATGCATGAAAGCTCCTAATTCTGAAAATCTCCCCATCATTGGTATTCTTTACAGTTTAAGTGAAGGATGAAAGGAGTCTCTTGTTAAGGAGTATGGCAGGGATGGGATGTGAAATCTGAATCTTATTCCTAACTTGTTAAATTGTGCACTGAGATGGATGCTCAAACAGATTTGGGACTGGGAGTGATGAGAGCTCTGTATTTCATAGCCAGGGACAGGGGAGGCTAGGGTTTTATAGAGTTGCAAGTTTAGAGACTGAAGTTTACAGGTTTTTTTTTTTTTTGTTTGGTTGTTTTTTTTTGTGTTTCCTGGGTCTCAAATTCTTGAAAGGTAGTGATGATGGGCCTGTGTATTTGGAGGAAAAAGGGAGATTGTGAGTGGATATTTCTGTTGCTAACAGCACCTTGAGAGACCTCCTTTCTGCGCACAAACCCAGTCATTTGTCGTTCCCCTACTGCAGAGTCTAGAGTGACTAGTGTCATAGGCAGGCTCCTGATAGAAGGTGTTTCTTTTTATACCAGTATTTAGATCACCGCATGCCTTAGTTATGTTTCAGGGATAACAAGAAAGGAAGAAAGAAAGGAAAAAAAAAAAAGAGCTGTGCATCTCTTTCCGTAGGTGATTCAAATGAATGAAGTGTATAAGATCCTTCTACTTCGTGCTCTGCCCACTTCTCTTCAAGGATTTCCCAGCTCCCCCAGCTGTTCTGTTTCCCAACAGCCAGGCAGTATTCAGGCATGCACGTTCCCTGTGATGGAACCAGTCGCTCACAGCCAGCAAGTCTTCTTACTCGCCATTGTCCTTCTCCCATTAGTGAGGATAGATGCCATTCCAGCTGTTAAATATTTTGCATCTCACTTTCTTCATTCCTGTCCCAACCCGACTTAGGAAAGTGTTTGTTTCCCATTTGTTTGAGTCAGGAGCCTTGAAAGGTGGCTAGGATGCTGACAAGGTTGGTTGGAAAGGACTTGAGCATCTCTTGGGAGTTAGACTTAAGGAGAGTTCCTGCTATAAAGTGCTTTCTCCTATCTGTGCACATCAAAAACTTATAACATATTGATTCCTTTGGCTTCTACTTTCAGCCCACATGTTTTTTTTTTTTTCCCCAAAGCAAGTATTTCTGGGAAAGGGAACAATAAATTCAAATCAATTTAAACTGTTAGACCAATTTGGAGATTAATCACATGAAACATAGCAATACAAATACATTGAAAAGAATAGAAAGATAATATAAAACTAAGGCACTGTGGCCATGTCTCAGAGCCCTAGAGTCCATGAAGAGTTTGAGTAGAAGCAGGATTGCCAACAGTATAAGGGAGAGTCCCAAGCTGGAGGTAGAGGCCCACGGGAGCTGCTGATTACCTCCTTCCTGTTTGCCCAGGTAGGTTTTCCAGATCCTGATTGAGTAGATGATGGCAGCACGATTTGTTTTAGTTATGCAATATGTCATCTTCCCTGGCATCATGAAAGTTAACGAAACAGTAAACCAAACAACTTATGGTGAGACAGAAGTGAAGGAGGTACTGTTTTTATTATGCCAAACTTCAGTTCCCAGACGGAAAGTCAAGAGAACCGACTTGGCTGGTGAGATGCAGGAGAAGTCACAGATGACATATTCCTTGTACAGACACCAAGGTGACTGCCCTGGAGCTGACTGAACAGGAGAGAGAGAGAGAGGGAGAGGGAGAGGGAGAGGGAGAATATGAGAGAGAATACCATTTTACCCTAAAGAACCTGCCCCAGTATTAAAGTCTGGATACTTAGGTGGTCCAATTTCCCCCTTTTCCCTCTCAGTGATTCTGCATTTGCCTGTGACATTCACTCACTATTTGCTCCCTGGTTTATTCGCCTATACGTCTGTCTGTCTAAGCACAGTGGAAGTCATTTGATACTAAGGACTAATACTAAGGACTAAGCTTGGTAAATGATGACTAGAAGATCTGGACATGTTTAAAGATCTGTATTCCGCAAGACAGTATTGCTGTCTTGAGAATTCTTTTACCTGAGAGACTTTTAGCAGAGAGTTGTAGTGGATGTCAAAACACTGCTCAAAATCGTCTGCATATATCCAGTCACCAGTTTCACTGTTCAGAGAGCATGTATAGAACTAATTATACTCCACTATGGAGCCCCAGTGCACCATTCTATTTTGTGTGTTTCCTAACTTTAAAAGGGCTAATTAGCCCCCTTGTGCCCCAGTGTCCTCATCTTTTTTTTTTTTTTTTTTTTTTTAAACAGGGTTTCTCTGTGTAGCTTTGTGCCTTTCCTGGAGCTCACTTGGTAGCCCAGGCTGGCCTCGAACTCACAGAGATCCGCCTGCCTCTGCCTCCCGAGTGCTGGGATTCAAGGCGTGTGCCACCAATGCCCGGCCCAGTGTCCTCATCTAAAATTCGAGGGTACTAGTGCTATCTACCTCAAGAGGTAGATAGGCATACAGTGTATGTGCTAGCATTGAAATACTGCAAACTTTTTGTTACTTCACTTATCAAAAAGTACAGCCAGTCTCTCCTACCCCTTGGATACGTCTTTGGACTTACTTGGTGAATAGAATAGACATGGAAAGAATGCAATCGGACACCTGAAACTCTGTTGGAAAGGGGAACTGCTGTAGGAAGCTCACTCTGAGGGCCACCATGTGAAATGCTTGCCTGGCCTGGGGCTGGTTGAGGAGAGCCCACCATGGAGCCTATGTATTCCACATTCCAGCTACGTGATTCCTTCTAGCCTAAGGGCTGAACAAAGGAATGCAGTAGTCTTGAAGTCTTCAGCTGGTCACAGTCTGCCTGCAACTGCAGCAGATGTGTTTGTTGATGTTGCATTTAACTGTTTACAATTGTTATTGTCTCAAAGTGCTCTTTTAAGGTAAGCAAGCTGCTAGGCGGTCATCCACAGCGCAGTTACAGAAGGTTAAGCACTTTTCTGATTCAAGGAAATACTGCATGCTCTCTTAAATAAGTCTTTGCTGTTCCCTAGCACATGCCACTGTTAGTGTGTTAACTCATCGAACCCTTTTTACCTGGAAGTTCCATGTGATAGGAATCTTTTAGATTTAACATTTTCTTTGACTGATGAATCTATTTCCTTTATTGCATCTTCAACACCTGAGATTCTCTTCCATCTCTTTTTTTCCGTTGGTGATGCTTGCATCTATAGTTCCTGTTTGCTTACCCAGAGTTTCCATTTCCAGAATTCCCTCCATTTGTGTTTTCTTTATTGCTTCTATTTCCATTTTCAGGTCTTGAATAGTTTCCTTTATCTATTTGATTGTTTGGATTTATTTTGGTGATTTATTGATTTCTTCCAACTTTTTGTTTGTCTTTTCCTCAATTTCTTTAAGGGATTTGTTCATATACTCTTTAAGGACCACTATCATCTTCCTAAAGTAATTTTTAAGGTCATTTTCTTGTGCTTCAGCTGTGTTAGATAGTTCAGGTCTTGTTGTAGGGTAGCTGGGCTCTGGTGATGTCATGTTGCCTTTTCTGTTATTGATTATGTCTTATATTGTTGTTTAGGCATCTGGATTTGGGAATGATTATAGGTCTGGGTGTTGATTCCTGCCTTTGTCTTTGTTAGATGTATGTTTTCTTCCTTTGTTTCTCTTTGCTCCCTGGTCTTCTGACCTAAATGGCCAAGGGTTCTAATGAATAGTCCAGTATAGAACCAATAGGGTGTTCTCTCTGGGTTTATTGGGGCTAGGGGTCCCTAGGTCCATCCTGGCCTCTGGTAAAGTGGAAATCTTCTTGCAAAGTTGTAGACCAGGATATTGGGGGCGGTGTGGTCTGGGGTTGTTGGGCAGGCTTTAAAGGGTTTTTGTGGGTGGTACGCAGTGTCTTACCTGGTGTTCCCAGGACCAGCCTGGCTTCCCATAAGGCTGCCGGGGCTTTGGGCCCTAGTATGGAGCCGGGAGTAGGGGGTACAGCCTGGGTTTGTTGGGCAGGTTTTAAGGAGTTTTAGCTGGTGGTGAGCAGTGTCTTACCTGGGGTTCCTAGATCCTGCCCGGCCTCTGGTAAAGCCAAAGACTTCTTCCAAAGTAGTAGGCTGATATATGGGCCCAGAGGTGGGGGAGTAGTCTGGGGTTGTTGGACAGGTTTAAAGGAGTTTAGCGCGCAGTGGGCAGTGTCTTCCCACTCTCTCACTACCACATTTCTCCCGTTTATTCTATGTGCCTGCCAGCCCCACCTATCCTTTCTGCCTTGCTATTGGCCGTTCAGCTCTTTATTAGACCATCAGGCATTTTAGGTACAGCAACACAGCTTCACGGAGTTAAACAAATGCTACACAAAAGAATACAGCACATCTTTGCATCATTAAACAAATGCTCCACAGCATAAACAAATGGAACACACCTTATAATAATATTCCACAACAGAATACATTTGGTGTATGTGTAAAAAGTGGTCAAACTGACAAAAATTATTAAAATGAATCACAGAGAATAAACGTTGGAACTTTCCAGTTAGCTGCTTTTCATTCTTTTGTAAACAGTTATAATGAAAAATGTATTTCAAATGATTTAGTGTTGACTGTTTTGTTAAAATATGTTTTAACATATTTATATATAGGTTATATGTTGTGTATACATATACATGCACACCACAATTATATAAATGTTAAAATAGATCTTAATAAAACAGCTAACACTAAACTACATATATATATATGTATGTATAAATATGGGTGCGGTTATGAAACTAGGAAGGATGGAGAGAGGAGAAAAAGAGGTATTGAGGAGGTGGGGAGAATAGACTACATATGACATAAACGCTGAAAGGAGGTGATGGGGGTGGGGGGTGGGGGGGGGTGGAATGGTACCAGGCAACCAGGCAGGCTGAGGGGACTGGGAGAAGAGGAGAGCAGAGAATCCACAAAACAAATTAATCAAGCATAATACTTTGTATACTCATTTTAAGAATAAGTAAAATTTAGAATAATGGAAAAGATCTCATTTCAGAATCCCTTTCTGTAGTTACCTGCATTTAGACATGCATCCACAGGGTGGAGGCAAAGAGTTTTATTTGAACTAGGCAAGTTAGGAGTCTTTACAGCACAGCATACAACAGGTGTAATACAGCAACCCATTCTTCCGATGTTGAAGACCGTGGAGCCAGGCATTTAATTTAGACATTAAAAACTTTCTTAAGGGCTAGAAAAGTATAAAAATCTCCACCCAGGTAGCAGATACTTGCTAGTAAGCTTAAGTTATGAATAGTAGTGCTGTTGGAATGATGGGTGCAAAGAGAGATTGTAATTAGGTGCTGGGAATTGAGCTCAGGACCTCTGGAAGAACAGCCAGTGCTCTTAACCACAGAGCAGGCTTTGGTGAGAATTTGGTGAAAGCTGAAGATAGGTATTGCAGTCATATTAACATTTACCTTCAGCCAACTTAAAGAAGATGGACATCCAACTCATTGTAGATCTTAAGAGATGAAACAGGTTTCCAGGCATGGAAGGATTCTACCTCATCTGTAACATGGACATCCTTCCCCGCGTTTACACTCTCAGCCTGCCCTGTGGATGGCAGACTTACCGGCTTCACAATGGGATAAGCCCATACCTTAAAACCAATCTATGCTCTGACATTTCCTAGGAGAACCTTGGTACAACTTTTGTCATTCTTAGAAACACAATAGAGTTTTGTTTCCTCTTGATAATAGTGAGGACTCAGACAAAGTTGATGACTAAGTTATAAATCATTGAGAACTTATATAAAACAAATTACCTCGTGGAATCACTTATGGTTGACAGTAGGTGGAAAATGAAAAATCATCCCTTAATGTTGGACATCCTTTAGGGGTATCCTACCAAAAGAACACTGCTTCACAGGAAATGGGACAGCAAAGCCATGAACACAGACATAAGACTGAAACCTAACACTCCTACTAAAGTGATGGAACATTTGACTTAGTGATTCTTAATACAACAAAGCACAGTAAAGATGAGTTCAATAAAACTAGTGCAAACACCATTTTAGTCAGCCGTGTCAAATTTATTGACTCCTTAGTGACAAAAGTACTCGGTTATCAGTACTCAGTTCTATCTGATCAAGCCTACAATACCCGAGTAAACTGGAGCAGGTTGCAGTAGTTCACACATAAATGATTTGTGAATAATATTTCTCATCTAAAAACAGGGCACGATTTCTTGAAAATTGACAGAGCAATAATTCTGGGCAGTATTCACACAAGGGGGCTAGTAGATAAATAAATTTGGGAAATGATGACTTATATAGAGTAAATTATGGCTCTCCAAAGGAGAGGTAAAATTCCAGAACAAATTTGATTTAAGAATCTGTCCTTCAGATATGCCCACAAAACTTCCACGAAATGTTAATTGGAGGTATGTCTGTCCTGCCTTTTGCTTCCTATGACCTTGAGCTCTAGTTCCTTTTTTGTTTTGTTTGTCAAGACAGCTTTTCTCTGTGTAGCCCTGGCTGTCCTGGAACTTTCTCTGTAGACCAGGCTGGCCTCAAACTCCAGAGACCCACCTGCCTCTGCCTCCCAAGTGCTGGGATTAAAGGCATGCATCACCACTGCCCTGCTGAGCACTAGTTCTTTTGGAGTCTAACTTCTCATTTTATCAATGCTCTACTACTTGGAGTTATTTGAAACTTTAGAAAGGCTTTGTTTTTGTGAGAGGATTTTTCAGATTTCAGAAATGTTGTCTATCTATGGCTAGTTGGTTTTTTGACATTGTGGCATCTCAAGAACTCCATTTGAAGTCATTTTCTCGTTTTGGAACCTTTGTATCCCACACACTTTCTGCCACAGAGGCTGCAGGGAACAGACGGTTCATTCCCTTGGTAAAAGTGCAGGCGCTTCGCTTGGTTTGATCAATGACGTTCTCCTGCTGGACTTAGAACACTGAAGAGTGACAGAGTTGATTGTGCTTAACTTAGTTCTGATTATATATGCCGTAGAACACTTTTCCCTTTTACTGTTTAACCACATCTGTCATGAGGAGAATTCAGATTTTCCAGTGCGATTAACTCTAGAGAACGTTTTCCTTGGCTTTTTTTTTTTTTAGCTTCACAGATATAGTTATTCCAAAAATATGTCTTTCTTCCAGGAAGAATAAAGAATCAGGGCACCTTTATTTTCCCTGAGCAGAGAACACACACATAGAAATTCATGCATATTTTAAGTACATGGTAAATCAAAAGTAAGTACATGGTAAGCTGAAATTTTGTGATATTCTAGAACTTACCTTGCTAAATTGCTTTCAGGAGTCATTAGCAAAGGTAAAAACCCAAATCAAAATTAAAACAAACAAACAAACAAACAAAAAAACCATACTTCCCCTCTCCATTCAAGCTGAGGAGAAGTTTCATCTGCAAGGCAGATAGATACTACAGAATTAACTGCTGAAGCTCATAGCTGGACCTGAGAGGGTGGTCCAGGAGATGTTTTGTTTTTCTTTTAAGAAATGTGATATCCCAGGCTGTTTGTTAGCAAGATGGCTAACTTTTCTTTAATGGTACATATGAAGTCTGAAAAAATAGTCAGGGAATGGAGTAGAGCCTGTTGGGGATTGCAGAGCTGATGCTCATGTTGGAAGTGTTTCAGAAAAATAGCAGAGATCTAGTGAGAAGCCTGGTCCGTGGCTAGCTAGAACAGCAACATCACTCTCCAGTGTACTTAAGCTTTGCACTATATTCCAATTTATTTTTTTTATAATTCATCACAAACATTGTAGCTGGGAAAAATGGAATGATCTTGGTAGTCTTCCTGGAAGATCAGTGACTTGGCTCAGATTTGGCTACCAGTGGCTATTTTCCAGGGTGGTCCAGTTCTAGGTCTGTGAGAAAATGGGAATAAATGATGCATTTGAGAAACATCAGATGCATACAAGGCCATATTTTTTATGTTTATGGTAAACATAAAACTGTCTAGCGTGACCCATTTATCCTTTATAGTCCATTTTTTTGGAGCGAGGGATTACAAGTAAGAAATTCCCAATACCCAAAGCAAAAGTTATTCTTATTGTGTACACAATCTAGTGAGGCCTGTGTGACTGCTCTCTGGGAATAATCACTGTCAGAGCAAAAGAGAAACAATGGATAAAAGAGCCCTGGTTATGGTTTGGGTGTTGACTGTCCCACAGGGGTCATGTGGTCCTATGCTGGCTAGTTTTATATCAACTTGACACAAGCTAAAGTCATCTGAGAGGAGAGAACCTCAGTTGAGAAAATGCCTCCATAAGATCTGGCTGTAGGCAAACCTGTAGGGCATTTTCTTAATTAGGGTTTGATGCAGGAGGGCCTAGCCCATTGTGGGTGGGGCCATTCTTGGGCTGTTAGTCCTGTGTGCTATAAGAAAGCAGGCTGAGCAAGTCATGAGGAGCAAGTCAGTAAGCGGCACTTTTCCATGGCCTCTGCATCAGCTCCTGCCTCTAGATTCTTTCCCTGCTTGGGTTCCTGTGTTGACTTCTCGTGATGATGAACAAATGATGTGGAAGTGTAAGCTGAATAAAAACCTTCCCCCCTAACTTATTTTGGTCACAGCATTTCATCACAGCAATAGACACCTTAACTAGACAGGTCCCAAGGGAAGAGATGGACCCTTGGAGAGTGGAGTGCAGTAGGAGGTCCTTAGGCCATTAAGGATAGGTGTTCTTAAAGAGGACAATGGGATACTAGGCCCTCCCTGCCTCTTCCTTTTTCTCCCTTTGATTCCTAACCATGAGGTTAGCAGTTCTCTGTGCCACACGTTCCCCACCACTGCCATCTGCCATCTGCACAAAGGCCGAAAAGCAGTGGGACTCCATGAAACTTAGGAGCCGGGACACCTCAGACAGTGAGATGAAATCATCCTATTTTTTTAAATAAGTTGATGATTTCAGGATTTTTTAAATAAGTTGTTACAATTGCGGGAAGATGAATTCTCATGCCCCTGGTCATGGAATTGAGAGAGCGGTTCAGTGGTTTTTACTTCACTAAGACATTGTTGAGCGTGAGATGGGTCTTTTTCTGGGTTTGGCTGTTTTGCTGCTGCTGTTGTTGGGTTGTCGATTTTTTGTTTGCTCGTCTATTTTTTTTTATGTGTGTATTTTCAAAAAAAATCTTGTTTGTATTATGGCAAAATTCATTCGCCCTTGTTCTTTTTCTTTTCTAAGATAGCAGGAAGAAAATCTTCATCTGCTACTTTATTCACTGAGGTTATCCCTTGGAGAGAGGCTGTGACAGAAGTTATGAACATGCTCTTAATGTCATTTCTTAGGTCTTGGTCACAGTGTGAGCAGTTTGTGCAAGGTGTGATTCTGATATCTAAAGTATTTTTCACCTGCAAGGTAAAAGAACTCTTTTATCTTGGCAGTCCAGGGAACTCTAATTTCCTCCAGGAAAAAAAATGCCTTGTTTTATAAGATTGAAAAACTTCCTCCCTCCTCAATAGAGAATCACTTTGGGGCCCCGAAGGTTTGCCTAAGAAAACAAATGTCAAGATGAGCACTCCAGTTATGATAACACTTTTAAAGCATGAAATAGAATGTGTCTGTTGACTGTATCAGGCGTGTAACTAGGGATGAGAACATGTAGAAACAAACTACTTCAGCTTCTAGTCAGTCTCTCTCTAGGCACTAGTGGGCTTTCATTGAAAAAGTGTTACCTGCCCAGTCAAAGTTCCCTTAACAGTGTTAGGGTGTCAGAATCGCCGGAAAAAAAAATGAGTATCTTCCAATTTAAGATGTGATGAAAAGACTGGCCTGTTTAGGGGGAAATACTCAACATTTTTTCTGGTATCACTGACTGCAAAACTGAGTACAGAGGGTCCATCTCAGGACTCAGTCATCTCAGGGCAGTTTCCTGTTAGTGGAATGCCTCCAGAGTTATTCCATAGTACCACAGAATTTCTCCTAGAGCCCAAGAATCACAGTGTACTGGGTGTTGTATGAAATTTAATAGGAAAGTTTAGGATGTAGTATCGTATTCTGGACATGATACCTCAGTCCTATAACCTTGTGAATAAGGTGTAATTCTGTCTCAGAGCCACAAAATGATCTTGATACAATTGACTGTTAGTAGCTCTTTATCCTAGATTGTGTTTATGACCAGCAAGACATGGCTAAAATTGGTTTAGAAACGTTCAGTGCATTTTGTAGAAATTTACAGAAGAAAGGTGTAAATGATTTTTGAGTTTTTATTCAGGTGATCAAAATGCGTCCCAATGGTCAAATAATGATAGTACAGAAATTTAAAAATTATTTAAAGATTAAAGAAAATACTAATTAAGGGGAAATGGCACAAAATATCTATAGAAGATAAAAATAATGACTATTAACTAGAATAATCAGTATTTTGGAATTTTCATTGATGTGTTACTATGTTAAAATTGAGTTTATCCTTTGATTTATTTAACATTAAAATATTCCTGAAAGCTGCTAGGTTAAAAAGAAATCTCCTAAAATATAATTAGTTTCATGTTATTTACTTTGTTTTCTGTTCAAAATATACTTATTTATTTTGTGTATATGGGGAGTTCATGGGCCATGATGTATTTGAGTGAAGGCCAAAGAACATAGGAGTCCACCATGTTGGGTCAAGGGATCAACAGGGCTCATCAGGTTTAACAACAAGGACCTTTACATGCTGAACCATCTCATCCACCCTACTTTGCTTTCCTAAATAGATATTTTCTCCTGTTTCAATGTGTCCTCTGAGAGGCTAAATCTATCTTTCTAAAACTTTGAGAAAATGTACTCTCAGTTACTGGAGAAAAAATAGCTTGGTGAAAACAGATTCAAACTGAAATAAATGATCAGAAGGCTTTCTAAACAACCTTGATTCTTAATTAAAGCTTCAGGTGCCTTGAAGAGTGGCTTGTGAACTAGCCATAATGTACTTGAATTTTCAGTCTATAGGGATTCTTATGTATGGATTGTGATGAAGGGAAACTGAATTCATTTAAATGGGGGTGTAGATAATGTATCAGCAATGGTCCAGATACTATTTTAATTCTGTAACACACACACCATGAATAACTTGTATTTTGAGTTCTATTCTCCAGAAGGTAGAGAATTGACTTTGCTGTTAGTCTGGGTTCTGAATTTTAGGAATGGAAGCTGCAGGGGCAATGGACACTTTTGCCAGCATCCCTGCTGATATTTACTTTATTATGTTTAATAGATACTAACACTGAAGTAGATACTTAAGTGTTCATTTATAAAGAATGAAATGTGAGCTGTATGGAATATGGATCAATTGGTTCAAGCTGGCAAAGACAGACAACTGGAGTGGGACTTTAATTTAGATTAGATGGTTCTAGAAATGATTTTCTTTGCCCAACTTCATGAAAAGCCTGACTAACACAAGTCACAATCATTGTTTACAACATTTAAAAATCTCAGTTGTATTAGTCTAATGAACGCAATTGAACTGAAAAAAAAAAACGCTTTTGTTGAAGCACATAGAGTTGAGATCACCTTCAGTTTAAAGCATGGGTTATGTACAATTAGAGTTTTGCAGTCTAAATATCTTCATTGGTCACTTTTAAATGATTGAAAGCATAATATCTGAAGGAAGCAAGTGGTGCTGAGCTGCAGAACTCTGCTGAGAATTTTAATGCTTGATAGCCTTATCTTTAAACTGTTTTTCCTCTTGATGTGCACCAGGATCCCTTCCATGACATTTATGGTATCATTATCCTAGATAACGGCATTATGATGGATGAAGTATGAGGCTGGGTACCCGAGAATCTGGAATTATTCTTAAATATGTCAGAAGTTATCTGTGTACTTCTGTAAGTACTGAAGCTTTCCTCAAGGCTTAATATGCTCAACTGAAAAATGAACTGGAATAGATAATGAATAGGATAGATAAGTAGGGTAAAGTTTGCATCCTATTCTATGAATTATAAAATATGCGATAAAATTCTAGATTCTTTGATGATGTGTTTTAAATGTACTTACCCAAGACAGTACATATGCACTGCATCAGGACTGCAGGATGTCTCTCATTTCAGCATCAATCTGATGATGAAAAAGAATATTCTATAATTTATCAAGCACTTTACTTGTAGGTTAGATCATGCAGAAGGTGCACTGTAGTCTGAAGGTTTTGCTGGTCCTGCCCTACCCTCCCACCTCCTCACCCCCCGTGGTCCAGACAAATCTCTCTCACCCTAGGTCCATAGCCACTTGGACCCAAGTAAACATACAGAGGCTTGTATTATTTACAAACTGTGTGGCCTATGGCAGGCTTCTTGCTAGCTAGCTCTTATAATTTAACTCATTTCTATTTATCTATAAGTTGCCATGTGGCCGTAGTTACTGGTACTTTCATATCTTGCTTCTCCTGGTGGTGCTGGTATCTCTCTAGACTCTGCCTTTTTCTTTCTGTCTCTCTCCTTGGATTTCCTGCCTGCCTCTAAGCTGCCTTGCCATAGGCCAATGCAGCTTATTTATTAACCAATGGGAACAATATATATATTCACAGCATACAGAAAGACATCCCCCAGCAGTGCACAGCATTTGCACTTGTCAGGGGATAAGATTATAATGAAAATACAAGTTTTTCATTATAGAGTTTAAGAACAACAATAGAATTTAAGAAGTGCTAATTAGTGAGTGCACAGAACAGATAACAGAGGAGCTTGCTTTGTGTCCATGGAGTTCTAGAGGTGCTGATTCTATTCTTAACCTTAAAGCCTGGTGGAAGAAACAACAATTGGGGTTAATCATTATCTGCACACAATGGGGTGAGGGAAGAGAGCAAGTTTAATGTTTGGAAGATTGAAAGGAGTTCAGGAGAGTCTCATGGAGGCACAGAAATAGTCGTAGGAAGTCCAGCTAAAGAGAAAATCAAGGATCAAAATCTCTTGATTGTAAGAATAAAAGGAATAAAATAAGATTTTGATGTGGACACAAGGAAGCACCACTGGATGAATATATTAGCTTTGTATTTTTATAGAGGTTTTTGTGACGTCAGCATAGAGATGGGACTGTGTGAGGCAGTGGAATCAGACTGGATCTGTGAGGCCAATCGTGAAGGTATAATCCAGGGGCAGACTACAGGAAACTAGGACAAGAATGTTGAAAAATACAGGATGGGGACTGGGGGATATTTAGAAGGCAGAGGTGGCAGGACTCAGGATTTGATTTGGTATATATGGAAAAAGATGAGAAATTAAGTATCACTAAATTTTCATTTGGAGACAATGAGTAAATGACGCTGATATGAATCGTCAGTTTGTGAAACACAGAAGGTTTTAGATGGGAGGGTTTTGGTCTTGCAGAGTATGAGTTTATTGTGGTATAAGCAATCACAAGATAAGAAGAGATCACCATAAATGGTTGTATAGAGAGCTAGGTGCAGAGAGGCAAGGTATTGGCTAGAGGTGGCTGTTTAGACACTCACAGCACTCACAGAGAGGAGAACACTTAGGAAAATGTTGTATCACAGACTTGACAATCAAAGACAAACTGTGCAAAATGGAAATTTAAGGAGTAAGTAGAGGATGAAGAAAATATAAAATAGAACAAGAAAGGAAGTTCATAGACCAAAACTAGAAAATGATAACATGGATGCCACAGAAAGTGTATTAAGGGGCTAGAAAGACAGCTCAGGGAGTAAAGTGCTTGGCACATCAGCACGAGGACTTGAGTTTAAGTCCCAGACCCTGCATACAAAGCTGGATGTGGTGTTGTACACGTAGATGGGAGGGAGACGTGTGGAACTGGTTAGTCAGCCAGTATAGCCTAATCAAAATGCACACACATCCACAGGGACACCGGAGCACATATGCATGCACACATGAGCACACACACAGTCCATTACTTCAGAGAGGAAGAAATAGTTGTGGGTACCACATGTTTCACAGAGGATGCTGATGAGAACTAAAGGATGTTTGTCAAGGTTAGCAAGAAGGACTATTGGTGTGACTGCCTTGGTAGTGGTATGGTCTAGCTTCTGGTGGTACCATACCACTACCAACACAGTTACAGCAACAGTTCTGACATAAGAGTTGAGTAGTTCAGAGAAGGTATAGGGAATCAGAGGACATACTGTTGGCCAAGAAAATAATAAGAAAAGGGAGAAAGAAAACTCTAAGAAGTATTTTTGACACAAAGAAAAACAACTCGAGTATAAAGTGGAAAGATTTAGCAAAAAGGAGATAGGGACTGATTCAAGGTAAAGAATTAGATGGAAGTTAGAGTGAATGCTACCAACCAGATGCAGTTCTTGCTAACAATATTTTAACAATAGTAAGTTTGGGTTTTCAGTCAGTAATAATTTTCTGGCATCAAGACTTGGCTTTTGTCATGACTGGCTAAATTGGAGCTGGAATCTATGACAGTGGCTGGAAGAAAAGAAGCAGGAAGCTAATAAGAACAAACACTGCTTTCCAGAACAGTATAGGACCTGCTTCATCTTATCCATCTGTAACATGGATTTTAATGTATATGGTTGCTTTAGGTTATTCTATAAATGTTTATGCAGAGAGCTATTGATTCTGTTTAATATATCATAAAGTCTTTACTGAGGAACATACTAACCTAAGTTGGGTATGCCATGGAGAGTATGCACTGGGAAAGAGCAGGTGGAAAGCACATCACTGAAATTGTCAGCCTAGCTCCTACTTGGCTGTTGGTGTCTGTTTCTGTTAGCTGGATTCTAGTGAACAACTCCATCAATAGCAGCTGTTTTCTGACTCCGTGAGGCAGATGCGTTTTGCTGAATTACTCTCACCAAGGTCCAGAAATGGAGTGGGGCCATCAAACGTCTCAGAACTATCATACCTTCAATTAAGGCAAAGTGCTGATCTGACCTTTGGTCTCTTCTAAATGCCTTAAATGACTG
>CABHPQ010157263.1:21298-32905 GCA_902168405.1 Peromyscus aztecus | reverse complement strand
AGAAAGTCACCACAGGGCACAAAAGCTTACCAGTTAACCGGGACCACAGAGTCCATGATTCTGAAGCTGTGGCCCTGGGGACAGGTTTCAAGTCCCCTTTTATAGCAAAAGTAAGCAATAGGCATGGGATGCATGCCAGGAGTCATATTAAAAGTTAACTTTGGTCCAGGCAGTTGTTGGCTATAAGGGGCAAGGGGGTTAAAAGTTAACCCCTGGCTCTTGACAGAGGAGCTGGCTGTAAAGAGCCATTGTTAAAAGTTAACCTTCAGAGCTGATGACTGTCAGCTTTTATTTTATTTTATTTTAGGTTTACAATTTTATATTTCTTTATTCCTTGACCCGTCAATTCATTTAATTCTTAGCTATTTATTTTCTTTAGACAATCTTTAGAAAAATCTTACCAATTTTTACATCTGGGTAACACTATGCACCACCTGGTTCAGGCCTAGGTTCTAGACGCAATCACCAGCAAAAAAGATGGAATTATGGCTATACAAATCAGGACGAGCCTTGTCATTGTCACTTTTATTTCTCAGTGAGGGATTATCTGCATTGAGGTAGTTTGTGGGCATATCTATGTGGAATTGTCTAAATTAATTGATGTAAGAAAACCCAACCTATTTGGTGTAATACCATTCTCTAGGTAGAGGGTGGCTGAACTGCATGTGAGTGGAGAAAGGATCTGAGTACAAACACGTGGATTAAGCCTATGTAGGCAATCACTGTCTTATTGCTCTAATATTAATATGAATAGTTGATTTCCCTGCAATGATGGACTATAACCTGAAATTTTAAACCAAAGAACCCTTGCTCCCTTACATTGCTTTTTGTCCGTATTTTACCCCAACAACTGATCGAAGACCAGGACAGAGATTTGCACTGAGGAGTGGGACTATTGTGATAAACCTGGCAACGTGGCATTTATGCCTTTGATTGTGAAAAGAATGTGGAAAAGTTTTGTACTTTGGGCTGGAAAAGCCACTGCATGCTGTAGACACTGACTGCTCTTGTGAAAGCTTGGAAGATAAGAATGCTGAGAAAAAATGTGGTCTGTAGAGGCGTACTACTCAGATTTTAGAGGGGAATGGGGACATTATTGGGAAGTAGCTTAGGGGTCATTTGTGTGATACTTGGTAAAGAATCTGGCTTCGGGCTGGAGAGATGGCTCAGAGGTTAAGAGCACTGACTGTTCTTCCAGAGGTCCTGAGTTCAATTCCCAGCAACCACATGGTGGCTCACAACCATCTATAATGAAATCTGGTGCCCTCTTCTGGCCTGCAATCATACATGCGGTATATATAATAAATAAATAAATCTTAAAAAAAAAAAAAAAGAACCTGGCTTCATTCTGTCTGTGTCCTGAGAACAAGAGTGGAGTTCCATTGAGAAATGATGAACTGGTTTGATTGACTGAAGAGATTTCAGGATGGGAGAACTGTTCAGTCTCATGTTGAAGAAGCAGATGCAATTGAAAGAGAAATCAATAGCAGTGAAATGAAACCTGCTCTGCTATAGTGAAACAAGATGATGATATCCTGAGTACAGCACACTACCCACTGCTAGTTCCTTCAATGGGGCTCCTAAGCTAAAGACATTCTATGATCCCCAAAAGCAACTGCCTTGGAAAATGTTTCCCCAAAGTCAAAACACAAAAGCTGGGCTGCATCTCAAAGTGGCAACAGGATTTAGCAATGTAAGCATTGTCTACATGCTATTGGTTTTGAGCACATCAAAAATGGATGTGTTGGGGGGAGGATGGAGATCATCTGAGTGAATGCACCATGTGGTAGAAGTGGAATTCTTACAATAAGGTCACAAAAACCATTGTATAAGGCTGTGATAATGAAGCTTCAGTTTCTGTAAAGACCTTAGTATACTGGAGGTACTGGGAACATAGAGAATCTGCCAAAGTGAGCTACAGGTGTGGAATAGAGATACCATGAGTCCAGGAAGGTGTGCCCTTCCCTAGAGAGGGAGTTCTGAACTATAAAAAGTGGAGAAATAAAGCTAAGCACAAATGAACAAGCGAGTAAGTATGTAAGCATTTATTATCTCTCTCTTCTTCAATATGATGTGATGTTGCTCCCTGTCTGTAGTTCCTGTCTTGATGTCTTGCAATGATGAATTGCAGCCTGGGATTAAAAGCCAAAACGTTCCTCCCCTAAGTTGCTTTCCTTGATATATTTGTTTCTGGAAAAAGAATGTAAAAGACTATTTACTCCATTTAATCTCTTGCATTGATTTCCTTTATGCCTAGATAATGAATATTACCTCTGAAATCTCGGAGGAGTAAGGATATAGTTTAAATATTCAGTAGCAATTTGGGAAGACAGCTTTTGAAAATATCTTTAAAATCCCTCTCAAACAGCTTCAAACACTTCGAGAAAATCATTGTTTACCTGCTGTCCTCAGCTCCAGGAACTTCCTATGTGAAAAAAAATATTTACAGCACATTTATTACATGAGCAATAGAAAATGTATACCTCCAAACTTAAGTCAGTTTAAAAATCAGAAATAGTCAATTGGCCCCCTTTTAAGTTAAATCTCAATTATTTGACAAAAATGAATACTATATTTTTTCTAAAATTACATTCTGTTTTGTAAAAGTTTTTATAGCAAATAAAGATTTTACATAATACACATTTTAATTTCATTTTTTCACAAGAATCATCGTATTAGTTTTGCTAAAACCGTTATTGTGGATTGTCTGCTGAGAACACAGTTTTCCCAGTTAAAAAGATGATCTCTGGAGTTGGAGAATTTCAGGGCCTGGAGGATGAGTCACAAAAACCTAACAAATGCTGTTTTGATGGCCGCTGAACTAAATATTTTGTAACTGTTTCATAAAATGACACTCGGGGGGATTTCCTGCTAGTAAGTGAGGAATCAATAAATGCCAATTCTATTGTAGGAGATCAGAAATAAATCATGTCTGTAGTTGTTTCAAACTGTGATTTTTTTTTATCTCAAAAATAGAAGAAATGGATATGAGAAGATACTTTAAATATCTTTAAAAATAGATTTTGAAGTTTTCATGGCTGTTTGACTGAAGTATTTGAACTTATGCTTGAAGATAAACATAATTAGTCTCACAATAGGACTCCTAACTATTGACAATTCTTTTCAAATAATGTCCTGTTTAGAAATGCTGAAATGTATTACTACTGTGCCACTTTTTAAGAGAGACCTAATTGATATGAGGAAAATTTAGAGTACTTTTAAAACAAGATACAGAAAATCCTGGTTCTAGACTGTAGGTCATTTATTTCTGCCCTCTAGATGAGTTATAGGAATAAATAGAAAAAAAATCATTATTTTTCCATTCCTCATTAGTTGTATATTTTTTTGAGAAAATTGCTCATGTATCTTACTTGTAAACTACTTAAAGATTATTTTTGCATTTGATACAGAATTTTAGTTAATTGTCCAGTTACTGTATGTTAATCATAATACCCAACCCAATATAATGTGTTAAGTCCATTCTGAACATTACAGAGTGCATTTAAAACCTAAAATTTATATGTTGCTAACTTTTTATTTATTCTATGAGTCTACAACAAACTTCCTAAACTTGGAATTACACAGGGAACCTCTGAAATTACTTACTTCAAGAACCCAGGCCTAAAAAATTTTATTTAGCTACTGGAGTTATGATGTGGATATCTAGAGTTATCCACACACACACATAGCAAAACAAGTAAAATATAGTCCATCTGTGACTTTATTTTTTTTAAATTTCAGTCATGTGCATCAAAGATTAAGTAAAGCATTGGGAATAATGCCTAAGTAGATGTGGTGAAAAGAAGAAGGATTAAATAACACAGCACTGGATTTGCGTGGAAGCAATGCATCTGGCTGGCTTTGCTTCCTATTCTTTACACTGCCTCTCGCTGGTCTCTCCACTTTAGGATCTTGACTTGAGATGGATTGACGTTTACTCGTGTGATGGTTTCTGGCTAGTTAGCTCATAATGCTTTCACACAGGTCAAACTGTGACAGCAAGTTCTTACTTCTAAGATAGCTCCATGTGTGCTGTGGGCCTGTAGAGTCAGAGTTGGCCTTGGCCGTATCTGATGAGTTCAGTTTCGATAGTTCTTGTTATGGCAGAAATTAACAGAAATAAAATGGGAGCAGGTATTATCTCTGTGAATTTTCTAGAATAGCAAATTGACAGTTTTTAATGTATAATAAATACTATAAAGTCTCTCCTAAATTATTTTGTTATTGCAAATATTTTTTTTCTTGTTTTTGTTTTTCGAGACAGGGTTTCTCTGTGTAGCTTTGCACCTTTCCTGGAACTCACTTGGTAGCCCAGGCTGGCCTCGAACTCACAGAGATCTGCCTGCCTCTGCCTCCCGAGTGCTGGGATTAAAGGCATGCGCCACCAACGCCCGGCATATTGCAAATATTTTAACTTTAATTTCATATCATTTTACATAAAACGAATTTGACAAGAAAAGGTAGGGTTTTTCTTTTAGAATAAAATACAGACTGTTTTAAAACACGCATTCTACCATCTACTGGTGATATTATTTTATTTTTCCTATGGAGAATATATATATTAAACGCATCTTATTTTCATAAAACACTTGCTTTCTTTGAACTGAAAGAACTACTTGCACAATCACAGAAAATACAAAAGGGTTTACCTCACTTATAAGAAAATTATTAGAAGACAACTAACAGTGCAAGCCCAGTGTAGACATTTAAATAAGACCTCACAAGTAATTATTAATATAACTGACTTAATGGATTCCATATTCAGCAAGATTGTAAGTGTGGTATTTAACTACTAAGACTTAATGATTCTAGACAAATGCTACATCTTTAATAAAGAGGTTTGCTAAAAGAAGGAGAGAAGAATTCAGATGGCACAAAGAGGCAGTCACAGTTACTTAGTCTTAGGAAATGGAAACCACAACAGTTTGTCCATAGGGTTTATGGACCATAGGGTTTATAGTCTCCTACTTTTCTACCAAAACTACACTAATCCTTACAACAACCTCAGAGGTAGGCTCTATGTTTAGCCCAAGTTGCAAATATGAAAAGGAGTTTCAGAGAGGATACATAAGTTGAAAACTGTCACATACATAGTCAAGGGCAGACAGAGAAATGAACCCTAGATAATCTAGACTCTGACTCTGTCAGTGAATGAGACTATGGATTTGAGTTTATTGGATTGAAACAGTACAATGATTTCAAAGGTTCTGAAGAGGAATGCTCAAAGATGTGGTGATATATTATGTATTAAATAAAGCTTGCTTAAAAATCAGAGGACAGAGCTAGCCACAGAGTTAGCCATAGAGGTCAGGCAGTGGTGTCACACATCTTTAATCCTAGCACTTGAGAGGCAAAAAAGAGATCCATCTGGATTTCTGTAAGTTCAAGGCCACATCGGGTTACACAAGATTAATCCAGTCTAAAAGAGAAACAGAGCCAGGCAGTGGTGGCACACACCTTTAATTCCAGCACTTGGGATCATACACCTTTAATTCCAACACTAGGAAGGTCAAAACATGAAGTGATATCCCTTGGCAGAGAAAGGAATATAAGGCAGGAGGAGACAGGAACTTGGGTCTTTCAGGATCTTTTCAGGCTGAGGAGTTGGTGAGGTAAGAGGTGGTGGCTGTGACTTGCTCTGCTTCTCTGATCTTTCAGCTTTCATCCTGATATCTGCCTCTGAGTTTTTATTATAAGACCATTTAGGACCTGTGCAACACAAATAGGTTGAAAATAAATAGAAAGATACTAAAAAACAAACCATCAAAATAATGATAACATAACTCATAAATATTAGATCTAAATAACACTGCTGGAACCTAAAAACAAGTAGTTGAAGCAAAACTCATTTTATTGTAGTATATATTATTTTTAGTGAACAGTTAAGTGACCCTAAGCACAATAGAACATTAGAATTATAGATTTTTTTCTATTTTTCTGCTGTCTATTCAGGGAATGCAACACAGAATTATGTGCCTTCTCGTAAAGCTGCTTTTTTAACTTCTACTTAACCACATCTATGTAAAAATCAGAATATTGCAGTTCTACAGTGTACCTTCATGGACTGAACCTCAAAATTGCCATAATTTTTGAGCCTTAGAAAACATTTGTATTATATTTTTACTTTGAGGAAGGTTATATTTCTCTCTCACATGAATTTCTTTAATTTTACTGTGTCCTCCTTGAATTTTATTATTATTATTATTATTATTATTATTATTAAGAAATTTTCTATTCATTTTACATACCAACCACAGATTCCGTGGTCCTCACCCCTCAGCTTCCTCCCCAACCCACCCTCCATTCCCACCTCCTCCAAGGCAAGGTCTCCCATGGGGAGTTAGCAGAGCCTGGTACATTCAGTTGAAGCAGGTCCAAACCCCTCCTCCCAGCACCAAGGCTGAACAAAGTGTCTCATCATAGGCCCTAGGCTCCAAAAAGCCAGCTCATGCACTAGGGATGGGTTCTGATCCCACTGCCTAGGGGCCCCCTAAGCAGTTTAAGCTAAACAACTGTCTTGCCTATCCAGAGGGCCTAGTCCAGTACCGTGGGGGCTCCTCAGCTATTGGTCCACAGTACATGTGTTTCAACTAGTTTGGCTAGTTGTCACTGTACTTTTTCCCATCATGGTCTCGATGTCCCTTGCTCATAGAATCCCTCCTCTCTCTCTCATCAGTTGGACTCCTGGAGCTCTGCCTGGCACCCGGCCATGGATCTCTGCATCTGCTCCCATCAGTCACTGGATGAGGCCTCTGTGATGACAGTTAGGGTATTCAGCCA
Source organism: Peromyscus aztecus (assembly GCA_902168405.1). Taxonomy (NCBI): domain Eukaryota; kingdom Metazoa; phylum Chordata; class Mammalia; order Rodentia; family Cricetidae; genus Peromyscus; species Peromyscus aztecus. The sequence goes on along the minus strand of CABHPQ010157263.1, from coordinate 26,125 downwards.
TCTGATCACCTGAGTAGGCCAGATCAGGCACCCTCTCAACTATTGCCAGTAGTCTATGGTGGGGTCCTCCTTGAATTTTTTAAAACTATTTTCTTGTTTAAAATTTTCTTTCCTAAAATCACTAAATTACTAATAATTGCTGTCTTATATTCACAAATGGGAGAGTGGATGATTTAAAAGAGCCTATCATGTGTGTTAGTGTGTGCATGTATTCCAAATACCTGGTATGTTACACATATTGTAGATTTGTTGGCTGGAAATTGTCATTCTATTATTAATAATCCTAATCATAATAATAATAATAAATCCCAAACTCTAAGAGAATACAGACATTTTCTTATTTTGAAAAAATAGCCATGGATATATACGAGATAATTTTAAATGAAAATTGTTGCTGAAATCTAACTGCTCCCTTGTGGGAGGGCGTGAGAAGGTCTAGTGTCAATGGCACAGACACTGGGAGTCTGTTGAAGGCAAATAATGAACTCATTTATTCAATACTGAGGAAGGCCTTATGTACCCTCCTCCCAGCACCCAGTCTGTGTTGCAATCTGGTGGCATAGTGTGGTCATCCCTTACTGGTTGGGCATGATCAGGAACTCTGACAGTGACCAGGAACTGCAACAGCAACTAGGAACTCTGACATCACATCAACTGTTGCTAGGTCCTCAGGCAGATTGCAGGTTGGCTCATAAGGAAGTACGTTATGTGCATGCCTTGGCAACTGATCTGAGCCATTTTTCTCGCCCCTATGGGTCTGTCCTACTACAAAAAATAGTTAAAAGTTTAGATGAAAGACTCAGAAGTTGATGAGGAAACATGCAAGGCTCACTCTACTAAATGTGATCCACACTATCTTGAGTGAGACTTCCTGCCTTTGACTGTTCTTCAAATCCAGTGTCATTTAAAAATAATATAAAAATATATGCTCTAGTGGAGAGGAATTAAAGTTGTTTTTTTTTGTTGTTGTTTATTTAATTTATTTAGTCTGGTTTTAAGAGACAAGGTCTTTTTCTTTAGACCAAGCTGGCCAGGACCTTGTGAAAACCATCTTACCTCTGTCTCTCCAGCGCTGATATTATAGGTATGTACCACCATGCCTGGGTGTTTTAACCTATTTTTAATCTTAGTTAATTTCATGCAATTCAACTGCATATAGTATTAAGTAAGTGGAAAGCTATCCTTAATTAAGCAAAGATTAAGTAAAAAAAAAGGAATAGGACAAAATTATCTCCCTCTTACCATCTAGAAAAATGTACAATTACTAAGTTGTACAGAGCTATGTAGTAAAATATATTATTTTAAATGACATGTAATAAGAGACTAAAAGAAAAAGAGTGACTTCATATCATCATTGCATTATTAAAATCTAAGTTCTATGTTGATACAGGAGAATTTTAGTCTTCTATTCACCATAAATAAGAATCTAGACTAACAATCACATTCCAGTTATGACTCACTGATAATATTCCTGTGACAACCTTGGTATTTTTCAGTTTACTATTTTGCACTCATTTTACAATGATAATGATAAAGTATCATAGGAATCTAAACTTCATTGTACACACATAAACAAATTCTAAAACTGATTAAGAGTACAAACAAAAATACCTAAATCTTCAATTTTTTTTAATGAAATAAAATGACCAGACTTAACGTTTGTACTTCAACACTGTTTATAGTAAATGAGAACATCTCTCAGGACCATGATTCATATCCCATACCACAGCAAGCTGCTTTCAGACGATGGAGTGAGTCAGGCCTTTTAGAATTTTGGTCATTGTCTCCTTTTAAACTGAAGAGATACAGTGAAGGAAGAATCAGGATTTTATCAAAAGCGTTAACTTAAATGGAAAACTTAAAAATTAAATCTTTATGCTTTTGAGATTTTCCTGCCCAGTGCCTTTCCTATTCATTTCCTGTCCCTGTGGCTCTTGACTGTGCCAATCCCACCTGACTGTACTCATCTCATTCTCTGCCTCGCCACTTCCCGCTCCACTTGTCACTCTTCTTCACCATGCCACTTGTCTCTGCGTCTGACTGTTTTCTCCTGAACTGTATTGGAAATACCTTTTATTTATATCTGACTTAATTACTGTCCTATTTGTATTTTAGAAAGTTTGTTTAAGTTGTCTTCAAAGAAGCATAAATAGACTAATATCACAAGTCTGTCTTTACCTCTTCAGAGTCACAGACGTCTTTACTCTCATCGCCTTAAATATTTTACAACTTTCATCCATGGTAAAAATATTCCCTTTCTCCACCCTTTCCACAAAGAGAAAAGGATGAAATAAAAATATGCTTTAAGTTTAAAAAAAAATCATGTATAGTTTTTTTTTATAACAAAACCATAAATTATGAGAATAAACTAAGGAAACAATAAAACTATAAACTCTATATATCTTATAGACATATCTTTAACATAAACCAAATTGATTAAAGAGATCAGCAGAAATTAATAGAACATCTAATTTAGTGTGATATGTTGTTCATAATAAAAATTTGGGGTACTTTTTAGTTGTTTCATTTTAAAAGTAAAACCCTGGAGTTTATATTTTAATAGGAAAATCATTGATAATCCCATAACCTGAAGTTTAGTATATATGCCTATTTAGTTTTATTCTGATTCAAATTTTTAAAAGTATATTGCAGTATTTCTATATAAAACCACAAAATAACTTTCTTTTTCTCTGCCTCTTTACATTTATGAAATTAATTAGTTGTGATGACAGTGCTTGCTGTAATATCTGCCCATGCACAAACTTGAAAATATACAATACTATTAACTGTAACCTTGTGCTATGCATTAGATATCAATATTAAAATCCTATTTTCCTAAGTGATCTCCCAATAACCATTTTTCTTAAGTGGTATGCAACTTTATATAGAAATGAAAATCCTAATTAATAATTATTTGGTAGATAAAATATATATTCTGACCATTACATGTATGTTAAAACTTACTATTATTTTATGTGCCTTTTAAAAACACTGCATTTTGTCTAACAACTACACACAATCTTTTTTTGGTTGTCCTTAAAACTTCTCATGTCTTTCCTTTAACTTCTTGAGCACAGGATTTTGTCTCTTCAAACTGGAAATTACCCGAAATTTCTGTGGAAAGATCTGACTCATAGCAAGTGTTAATAAATGGCTTATAATTGTTGAGTAACCTGATCCCAAAAGATTTCCCTTAAATAGACATAAAAGTGATACTGCTGTTATCATTTCTAGTCATTTCTTTTATGCTGCAGTAAATCATGTATTCAAACTTCTTATCAATTTAGTTAATAATTTGAAAACATCTGAACAAAGAACTGTACTCAATGATCTACTGCTGCCCAGGCATCTCTATGTCAGTATTCCTCATAAAGTTTTAGAATGCATCAGCCGTATTGGCTGGAATCTGAACTTTCCTTCTCATCTTGTCCTGATGTACTGTTATGACAAATACTATAAATGGGCACAAAGAAACTTTATCTTTTAAAAATGATTCATTAACTACTGCTTAAATGGAACCAAGGGCCTCATGCATACCCCTGAGTCATATTCCAGCCCTAGTAATACAAAAGTTTAAGATAAGAATATGCAATTTATAATTGGTCTGCATGGCAGAAACCACATCTGTGGGCTGGCAGCTATGACCCTCTCCCTGGTTTAATGGAAAGTCCAGTGTCTTTGTCTCGGGTAGGGCTCTGTAAGGTCCATAGTGTGTCAAAGCAAGATATGCAATTTCCACACTATTTTAGGTGCTGGGAGCAAATCCAAATCTCATACATGGTAAGTAAGTACTTGACTACTCAGCTATACTTCTAGCTCACACATTCTTTTCTATTCTAAAATTTCACTTAATTAAAAAGATTACATGTTTTGGCTTTCAGGTTGAAATAATACATATCAGGGAAATCTATTGTAGAGCCTGGAGACTTGAGTCTTATTTATTTATTTTTCATATGTACAAGTCAAAATTGGATTTTTGTTTCCTCATCTGAAAAAAAAAGTGAATATCTAGATGACATGGCATGGATGCGTTGATCTGATTATGACTAGTGAATACATATGGAGCTCTACAGCATCATTATCATCATAGAGATTAGAAAGTTATCACTGTAAATCCAGTTACTTGTTATGGTAAACTAAATTGCATTGGCTCGCAGACACAGCCACCAGTTACTGTGTTTTATATGGTAGTCTTCCTACCACGAAGGAAGAATTGATTAGTTGTGTCAGAAACACTTGGCCAGTGAAACTTCAAGTATTTGCCATCTAGTTTTTAAGAAAAGATGTGCTGGGTCCATTGAGATTACTTGGTAAAAATGTCTGCTGCCAAGCTCAATGACTTAAGTTCAATCCCTGGGCCCTTCATGATAGAAGGAGAAAACCATTCCAGCAAATTGTCCTCTGACCTCCACATGTTCTTTATGACACTTGTGCACACACACACACACACACACACACACGGATTGTGTAAAAAAATTATCAAAATATGCTGATTCATCCTAACAACTACTGATAGTGAAAATCATAGTCAACTTTAGTGCAAAATATTTGAAATAACCATCAAGTAATGAGGAGCTATTTATTTCTTTAGGAAATGTCTACAGTTCATTTGCAAACTGATCATTACATTAAACAATAAGTTCTTATTTCCATATAATCAATGTAAAATTTGTCATCCATATCATTGTGCCTGCTTATTAATCTTCATTTTAATGTCCATAAAATGACATTTATACTTTGAAAGTTGGTACTAGTTCCAGAAAAAGTAAGTGTACATTAATGAATAATAAAGAATAATTTCCATATTTTGGATTTGCATTGTGGAAT
>CABHPQ010157263.1:0-21288 GCA_902168405.1 Peromyscus aztecus | reverse complement strand
GGCCTCACTACTTTATTTGGTATAGGTAAGAGATTACATATTTTGAAGTTTTAAAAAGTCATTAATGAAATTTAACTGGAACTCTTGGTCTAAAGTAGATAAATGCATTTGTTAGAAACTTTAGATTAGATGCAGTTTGAATTAAGTATTGGTCAAGTGAGAAACCATATCAAAAGTGATCTCTAAGATACCAATAACACTAAAAATACATCCCCTGTCAAATAAAGGGCCAGAAGAAGTTTTATTGCATGTAAAAGTTGGTCATGTAACTGACAAGTACCGGAAGTGTAAGAGGCTTATGTTGAGGTCCCAAGGAGAGGGGAGAAGGGAGGAAATACAGCTTGGGAGTGATTCATTTAGTCCCTGACACTGTGTTGTTATTTGAAGGGATTTATTTCTAAAGGTATTTCATTTGCTGAGGTATCAGTTGTAATATATCACTCTTTTTTTTCATCTGTCCCTGAAGAAATAAACATTCTTTGGGAAATATGACAGAAAGATTACTTTATTAAAAGTCTAATAGTAAGTTCAGACTACATGTATTAATATAAACCCTTAGAGTTATCATTCCAAAACTTAAAGAATTAAAATGCAGGCAAGAAAACAGATAAAGGACTGGTGACTTAGGGTGATAGATTTCCTCCGTTAAGTTTAGATATAAATCACTGTGATCTTTTGATACAGTTCACAATGGTCACAACTAGAAACCGAATTCAGTGAAGAATGGGTCTATTCCATTTTCAGTCTATTCTTATGAACTTGACATATTGATAAGCCTTCAACAAACACCTTCTCAAGAGGAAAAGTCATCGTTTTATTTTCAACAGAAACTCAATTATTTGATATGTTGTCATATGAGTACACTTTGGGGACTCTAACCTCTAGATTGGTGTCATACAGATAAAGCCTTAGTATAGATCTGTTCTCTGAAAGGCTTTATTTCATAAAAAATACCATCTTACTTTCTTCCTCTGACTCTGTGTTAGAAATAAGTCAACTGAGAGAAATTGAAAAGATTTTCAGAATTTCTCAGAAAATTCTTACAATGTTTTAAAATGTTATTTAATACAGTTTGGGCCCCTTTAATGCATGTTTAATGTTGAAAACAAACATATTACATATACAGTATCTTCATATATATATGTATATATGTAAATGATTATAGATAGCTACATATGATTTTCCTATCTCTTGTCACTATCTCATGTTTAATTACTTAAATATTAATTACATGAAACATTTCATATTTTCTAAACATTTTGTAAAGAAATTATACAGCTGGGTGGCGGTGGTGCATGCCTTTAATCCCCGCACTCAGGAGGCAGAGCCAGGCGGATCTCTGTGAATTCGAGGCCAGCCTGGTCTATCGAGCGAGATCCAGGACAGGCACGAAAACTACACAGAGAAAGCCTCTCTCGAAAAAACAAAACAAAACAAAACATATTTATACAGCCTAAGTGTCAAAAGAATTGTGATCCATAGACTTAGCATCAATGCAGAATAAAATGATGCTATGTAATACTTGAAACTTAACATTACATGAAACATGTGGATAGCTGCACACCTTAGTAACATACATTGCATAAGACTCTGAACTCAGCGCTGAAAACCTCCACTTTCTAAGTTGTGTACTACCTTCAAGAAAATTAAGTCCTCTGCCTTCTCTGTCGTTTTCCCTTCAGACACCGAGTTTGTGTGAGACACAAGGCTTCTGTTTCCTTTTATTTTCAGGATGGGATCTTGAAAACCACAAACCCAACCAAAAGGGCAGTGACAAAGGCCGCTAATTGTAGCTGTTCTCATGGAGATAGTCCTGGAACCGGGAACTACTGATGGGCAGGTCGGAACTTGAATTCAAGCCATAGGCGTATTTTGTTTAATTGCACACCGTTTTAGAAACTGCACAGTTTGATGGCGCGCATCTAATCTGGCTTGAAGATAGAAACTAGTCTGTCCACATGGGTTATCCGTGCTTTGTGGGATCAAGTGGTGGCTTTACAAGACCGACTGGGCGGAGCACCCACCACGTCTTCCATGCAGTGTGTGTCACTGTTCTGAATTGCCTGTAGGTGTGTCAGTCTGAGATGCCTTCCTGCAGGAAAACACATTTGCTAGCTTGGCCCCTTTCCTCATGCTTTGGTTCCCAGGCCAAGTAGGACTCACAGTTCAACATTTTACTGCACAATCAACTGGCATTTGCTTGTTTCTTCCCAATCAATTTTAGAATCAGTAGACTGTGTAGCGTGTCATCTTAAAGAGTAAAAATTTAAAACATATAAGTCTAAACTCTTGCTTTCTTGATGAGAGAAACAGAAACACAGTTAAGGGTTGACTTTGGATATACTCTCCGGTGGTCTCTGGAGGCTGAACTGAGCAGCCACATTCTTTGACACTGTTTCAAAATGAGGCAGGATATATAGACTGCTATTTTACAAAGTTATGAAGCAAGATATGTTTTAAATCTTAAATTCTCAGCTCTTTGACACAAAGAATTTAAATTGTACTAATAATAAGTTATAGTAATCATTTAAACTCTTATAGTAATTCATTTCAATGGACACTGACTTTTTACTTTTGGTTTTGTTTCAATTTGTATAGTGTTAAAACTATCATGTACCTTAAGACAACAAAATCCTTATAATAAATATTGGCACTATATAAAAGTAATCCTTAACTTAGCCCTCCTCTGTGGTGGTATTGTGTTCCCCAATGTGTGTATACTAATAAACTTATCTGGGGTCAGAGAACAGGACAGCCACAATATTAAACATAAAGGATAGGCAGTGGTATCACATGCCTTTAATCCTAGCATTCCAGAGACAGAAATCCCTCTGGATCTCTGTGAGTTCAAGGCCACATTGGAAATGGCTAGGCATGGTGACACACGCCTTTAATCCCAGAAAGAGAGCCTTTAATCCCAGGGAGTAGTGGTAGAAAGCAGAAAGGTATATAAGGTGTGAGGACCAGAAACTCGAGGCATTTGGCCTGGTTAAGAATTTGGCCTGGTTAAGCTTTCAGGCTTCTAGCAGCAGTTCAGCTGAGACCCATTCTGGATGAGGACTCAGAGGCCTCCAGTCTGAGGAAACAAGACCAGCTGAGGATCTGGCAAGGTGAGGTAGCTGTGGCTTATTCTGTCTCTCTGACCATCCAGTGTTTACCCCAATACCTGGCTCAGGTTTGATTTTATTAATAAGAACTTTTAAGATTCATGCTACACTCCTCACTTTGTATATTTCTCACAATTTTTGATAAAGCAATCTGAAACAGAGCTGAAAGTAACTTAAATTGGGTAAAATTAAAGAGCTACAATGAACCTGACTTTACTCTCCTTGGCATAGAATATCTTTTATTGTAGGGCACACATGTTAAATACATTAGAATGCTGATTTTCTGCTCTGTATTTTTAATTTAATACTTTAAGTTTCTTAGTGAAACATAAATGAGTTATATCATTTTTAAATTTCATTTTAGATACATTGTTTACACTACAAAATACTGTTATCATTTCAAAAGTCTGCTGATACAGTTCTCAAAGAAACAAAAAAGGAAGAAATGTTTCCAAATTTATTTTATAAAGCTAATATTACCTTTACACTAAATCTGAATAAAGTCAGAATAAAAGACAGACCTATTTTTCTAATACACATGAATATAAAACTTATTAAGATATTTGCAAATGGAATTCAACTACACAAAAAAGATCATGCATCACAATAAAGTAGGCTTAATTCTAAGGATATGAGCAAGATTCAATATATAAAGATCAAAACATATAATTCAGCACAGAGACTCCAGGACAGAAATTACATGATCATCTCAGTAGATGTAGGAAAGACTTTTGACAAAGTTCAGTATTGTGATAAAAGTGCCAAAGAAGCTAGGAATACAGTGAAATTACTTCAAAGCCATAAAGTCTATCTGTAAGAAACCTAAAGCCAACATTATACTAAGTGGGGGAAAAAGTGAAATCATTTCCTTTAAAATCAGGAACAAGACAATGGTGTTCACTCTCTCCGCTCTTATTGAATACAGTGCTTGAATTTTAACCAGAGTAAGACAAGAGAATGAAATCCAAGGCATATAAATAGGAAATGAAAAATTAAAATTGTTCATACTTGCAGACAATATGATCCTATAGTTAAAAGAACCTCAAGACTTTGCCAGAAAATTCTTAGATCTAATAAATACTTTCAGAAAAATAGCAGGATACAAAATGAACATACGAAAATCATTTACATACCACAAATGAAGAGCAGGAATTCTGGAAATCAACCTCATTTACAATAGCCTCAAAAATTTTTTAAAAAAAGTACCTGAAATAAGTCTAACAAGGAAGTTAAAGACTTTTACAATGAAAACTTTGAAATACTTAAAGAAATTGAAAAAGATACTGGGAGATAGAAAAATAGATAGACCTCTCATGCTCATTAATCAACAGAAGTAGAATTATGAAAATGGATATATTGCTGAATGTGATCTACATATTGAATATCATCCCCACCAGAATCCCAGTGGTATTCTGCAAAGACTACAAATCAATCTCAAAATCCATATGGAATCACAAAAAATCTTGAATAATGAAGATGATCCTGAGCAGAGTAACTACTGCTGTTGGAATCACAGTGTTTTATTTCAAATGATACCACAAAGCCATCATTGAAATAGCATTTTTGACACAACACAGACAAGTAGATTGATGGAATAAAACAAAGGACCCAAGAAAATCACATCTGGGGAAAATAGATATTCATATGTAGAAAAATAAAACTAATCGCTACCACTCACCCTGTGCAAAGGCCAATTCAAAAATGGATCCAAAGCCTTATTGTAAGACCTGGATCTTTGAAAGTGCCACAACATAGACAAGTTGTGGGTTTAAGTGTGGATTCCTAAAGGTGGCCCCAACACTCAATCAAGAACTGGAAGACCTGAAAGCTGAGAGTGAGAAATTAGAAGGTTTTCATTGCAAGTGAAACAATCAGAGAGAATGACCTACAGAAATGAGTAAATCTTTGCCCACTAAACATCTGGCAAGGGATTAATATCTGAAGCATGTAGAAACTAAGAGCCCAGTCAATAGAGGGGCAAATTAAGTCACCAGTTCCAAAAAGAGGAAGGACAAATGACAAATAAACACATGAAAATAAACCTTAAACATCTCCAGTCATGATGAAAACACCATCTCAGCACCCATCAGAGTGGTTAATGTCGGGAAAACAAGTAGCACCATATTCTCTGAGGATGAGGCTGAAAATGAACTCACGTTCACCATCCATGTCCATTGAAGTATAACTAGTTCACCCACTATTATCTAAAATAGAATTACCATATGATCCAGATATAGATATTTATCCTTTCGTGTTCAAAAAGTCCTTGTCTATTCCTGTATCTTAAAGTGTTTATCTTTAGCAATTCCAGCGTTTCAGGTTTTATATTAATGAAATTGATCTATATGGGCCAATCACAACATTCCTGAGAATATACCAGAAGGAATCAAGGAATACTACAGAGAGTCCTACACATCCATGTTTATTCCACAGTAGCCAAATTGTAGAATTATCCTATTGTTCACCAACAGACAAAACAATAAAGAAAATATTAAATATACATTATAGGGTTTTTTAAATCTGTGAATAAGAATGAAATTCTTCATTTACAGAAAAATTGAAAAATTTTATGATTTTCATGTTAAGATATACAAACAAGGCCCAGCAAGACAAATTTTGTACGTTTACTCTCAAATAAAGAGCCATATTTTGTGGATGTGTGTGCCTATATGTGTATATATACATATATGTGTATGTATACATGATATGTGACATAAAAGAAGGGGCCTGGTAAAATAGATCAGCAGGTTAAGGTACTTATCTTCACTTCTAATGACCTTACTTCCTTTCTAATGAGCCACATGATGGGAAAAAAGGAATGACATCAGCAAGATTTCCTTTGAACTTCACACATGTGCCATGGCACATGCATGCTCAGATACATATACTCTGGCTGGGCGGTGCTGGTCCATGCCTTTAATCACAGCACTCGGGAGGAGGAGCCAGGCAGGTCTCTGGGAGTTTGAGGCCAGTCTGGGCTACCAAGTGAGTTCCAGGAAAGGTTCAAAGCTACACAGAGAAACCCTGTCTCGAAAAACAACAACAAAAAAAAAAAGAAAAAAAAAGAAAAAAGAAAAGAAACATACACCCTGTACTGGTCAGTTTTATGTCAACTTGACACAAGCTGGAGTCATCTTGGAAGAAAGAATATTAAATGAGAAATTGACTCCGCAAGACTGAGCTATTTGCAAAGTCTACAAGGCGTTTTCTTGATTGGTGATTGGTGGGTGAGGGCTCAGTTCATTGCTTTTGTGCCAGCCCTGGGCAGATGGTCCTAGGTTCTATAAGAAAACAGGCTGAGATAACGATGAGGGAGCAAGCCAGTAGGCAACACCCCTCCATGGCCTCTGCAACAGCTCTGCCTCCAGGGTCCTACCTTGAGTTCCAGCTCTGACTTCCCTCATTGGTGGACTGACTGTTCCCCGAGAATTGTAATCCATGATAAACCCTTACCTCTCCAAGTTGCTTTTGGTCATGGAGCTGTATCACAGAAATAGAGGTCTCAACTAAAACATCTCAAAGTAAAAATACATGTGATAAAAGTTCCTAAAAAGGTAAGATTGGGGTTATTTCAGAAAAGGAAAGGTGGTCCTACAAGGGGAAATGAGAATAGGAGAGAGTGATGGGGTGGGTATGGTCAAAGCACATGTTGTGCTCGAAGAAAATGTCATTATGAAACCCATCACTATGTACATACAATGTACACATACTAATAAAAATTTTATACTGCAGTTGGTAGCTCACACTCTGATCTCAATGTGGAGAGGCTAAAGCCATGAATTTCAGGCCACTTTGGAATACAGGGTGCCACTCTGTCTCAAAAGGTCAATCAATCAATCAATAACCAAATAAATGAACAATCTACTTCTAGTAATTAATACTCATAAGAGATGTTGATAGTGTTATTATGAGATTTTATGTGTATGCTATAAAACAAAGTAAATGAAAATTTATGTGATCTTTTAAGCACAGTGATTATGGGCATCTCAGTATGGGGAGAAAGAAGAAAGAAATACAAAGTAGGAGGGATTTTAAACTCTACTCTGGGCTTTACTTTTAATCAAAACTGTTGACATAAACTTCTTGATATATTATATCTTAATTATATTCCCAAACTCCATCCTCTGAACAGATTAAAAAGAATGACCAACCCAGTTAAAACCAGCCCCAGTATCATCCATGTTGAGAACAAAGATTTAAGATTTATTTCTCTTTGTTGTTGCTGGTAGCTGCTTTGTTGTTACTGTTTTGGTTTGATCTTTTTTTTTTCCTTTGAGAAAGACGCTATGTTACCCAGCCATACCTAAAACTAGTGACTCTTCTAGGTTAGACTTCTTATTGCTGGGGTTACAAGAACCAAGTTGGAATGATTTTTTTTCTATTGACATAAAGAAAAGGACCACTTATTGATATTCTTTTAAGAAATTTCAATGATTCTAATTATTACTCAAAAAATGTTCAAGAAAATACTGAAATTATTTCCGGTAATTATCAAGAGACGTGTTACTGGGTTGAGTCGTGCGTGCCTGTCACCCCAGAATTTGGGAGGCTGAGAAAAGAAAATTAGATTTCCACGCCAATAAGGGAGTTCAGTGAGTTCCTAAGGAGTTCAATGGCATCTGATCAAACTAGGAAAAACTTGCAGAGGGAGGCAGAAGAGTCTGAGATAAAAAAGAAGAACCCATACAATCCATCTAAAACATAACCTCTGCAAAAAGGGTCAGACAGTATTGACAAAGAGTGTGTGAAAAGGCTGGAACAATCACAGGAACATGTTGTCTGCTGTGAGATTCCACGTGCTAGGGCTGTCAGAGAAGCTGCACTTACAAAGTCTCAACAATAGGGCTACTTAAAGAAGACCTGAACAGGGACAAAACCAATAGACACAACAACATGATAGGGGGAAATCTCATGAAGTCTCAGTCCTAGACAAAGAACTTCAGGCAACTAAGGAATACCAAGAGAGGTAGAGAATGTTCTTCCCCAGGGAAGAGTCCCCCACATTGATTATCTAAAACCAGGTGGTCAGTCTGTATGTATTACATGTGCCATTACACAGGATGAGCAGATTTTATTTATATATTTAGAATATATATAACACATATAGAATATAACAAATACTGTACTTGTTGCATATTTATGTAACAGAGGCCAGAGGCCAGGAATTTGAGACAAAACAAAAGGAAGGGTACGTGAGAGTTGTTGGAGGGTAAGGGAAATGGGAAGCAATGTAAATATATTTTAATTTGAATTTTTTTAATTCTCTAGAATAGGCTAGTACATGTTTCAGTGGAGAACAATAGAACTAGCCTAGAAAATTGCTTACCATCCCTTAAATGAGAAACATGGGATGACGTCCAGTCTGCGATAATTAATCTTGTCAACTTTGTTGGAGTTAGAGATGCTTAGGGGATTAACAATGCAAGTTTCTGAGCGGCTTTGTCTATGAGAGCACTTCCAAATACAATTATGTCATGTGGGCTCTGACCTAATTAAGTGGATTAATCCCTGAATGGATTCACTATAGGATGGCATTGGTGGGAGGAGGTAAAAAAGTAGGATGTAGAAGTGAGAGAAGAAAAGTCAGTAGGAGTGTGTACTAGTTATTACTGCACTACTTTGAAGAATCACCATGATTAAGACAACTCTTATAAAAGACAGCATTTTAATAGGAGACGTGCTTACAGCTTCAGAGTGTTAGTCCGTGATCATAATGGTGACAAGCAGACAGGAATGGCACTGCAGCAGTGGCTGAGAGCTTTACATCCTGATCTGCCTGCAGCAGAGAGAGAGAGAGAGAGAGAGAGAGAGAGAGAGAGAGAGAGAGAGAGACAGACAGACAGACAGACAGACAGACAGACAGACAGACAGACAGAGGGAGAAGAAAGAGAGTCAGAGAGAAGAGAGAAGACAGACACAGACAGACAGATGAAAGAGAGAGACAGACAGAGACAGAGAGAGATGGACAGGCAGACAGAGATAGACAGAGAGAGAGGGAAGAAAGAGAGTCAGAGAGAAGAGAGAGGAAGACACAGACAGACAGATAAGAGAGAGAGAGAGAGAGAGTTAGAGAGAGATAGACTGGACCTGGCATGGGCTTTTGAAACCCAGCTCCAGTGGCACTCCTCCTCCAACAAGGCTACACCTCATTCAACAAGGCTACACCTACTAACCCTTCTCAAAAAGTTCCACCAATTGGGCATCCAGCAATCAGACATAAGAGCCTATGGAGGCGGCTGTTCTCATTCACACCATCACAGAATGTCTTTAGAGGATGTCTCTTTCCCAGGTCACTTGCTGTGTTCCCTTTAATCCGCTTCCTGCCAGCATCCTGAGAGCTGCTCTCTTCTGTAGTTCCCTCACTTTCAAGATGAACTGATGCATCTCAAACCATGACCAAGACAAACCTTCCCATCTGAAGGAAAACATGAGAAAAGCTGTAACCATCACAATTATTTTTAACTGAAGTCAAGCAAATGTGGGAAATTATGGCAATCCTTAGATCAGTAGAGACTTAGAAATTAGCTTGATTTATAGAATAAATTAGTGTATGAAATAACTGATACTCTTTTTTTATTTTATAATTTTTTTTATTTTATAACTTAATTTAATTTTACATACCAGCCACAGATTCCCTTGTCCTCCCCCCACCTTCCCCCTGCATAACTGATACTCTTATGCATTTAAATTTTTATAAAAATTTTCAATGTCCTTTTTCATTTGTACTTTTCCAAGATAATTGATACAAACCATTTATTCCCTGCTGATCGTTTGTAGCCTTCAATGAATCTCAGTGTACTTCTACATACAGAGAAGTTTGGTGACAGTGCTGTGCACTCTTTGTACTCATTTTCTACATCCCTTCATTCCTTCTTGCATGTCAAATTTATATATACAACATTTTTTTTTCAAAAACAGAGGAAGATTCAAAATGACATCTGAAAATAATCTATAATTTCCTTAACCATTGATCATATGCTGTGGCTGATCCTTGTTCATCAGTGTTGTGACTAAGCTAGTATCAATGTATTGCATAATTCCCAGCATACTTGTCCCAATGACACCTATTATTCTTCCAACTGAGAAGCTCTAGAATGTCTTTGAAAAGTCTGTCATATAGTAAAGACCTGAAATCAATATAGCTCTCTATTATTGTTAGTTACAGATCATTTGTATGACCTCTCATAGCTGCAAGTGATACATTGTTGTGTCAGCAATATTATTGAAAACACCTTCCTCAGAAAGTAATTTTTTTTTTTAGGATAGCTTGGAAAAAAAACACAAACAATAAAATAAACCCTAAGTTTCTTATATCAAATACTAAAAGCTCTGTTTTCCTAAAAGAGTCAATAAGTGAAGAGTATGATATTTTGGCACTAAGAAAAAAATGTTAACATCTTTCTGTAAGAAAACCACTTCTAACACCTCTATGAATTCTTCAGGGAAAAAAAATGAAATACAGTGTTTAGAGAATGCTGCTCTCTGCCTAAAAAGGCCAGAATGCAAATGAAAAAGTTATCTACTTACTTAAAGGGAGACAATTAAGCAAGATGGGAACACAGTGATGAAACCAGGTTTCAAAACACGCAAGTTCAAAGTGTGCTTCAATCCTTATTTGCACAGTAGCATAATGTTTATTTGCTTTTTCAAAAAAAATGAGAGGGTCTTTAATAGAATTTACTGCTTAAAATAGTTCTAATTTTAGTTAGATTCTCCTGAGTCAGGTTGCTAAGTTTAAAGACCTTCTGTCTTGAGATTTTTCTCACCATACAAGTTTGCATAGACACCAGTGAGTAACTGATTAGAGCCCCAACAAGCAGGACTTTGTGATTGTGAACTGTGAACTCAACTGACAGTTGAGCAGTTTTCTTTCCTTGGTGCTTCACTGATGATGAAGGAGTAGCAATAAGTAGAGAGGGAGGCCACATCATCTGGCAAATGTTTCTGCAGGAAAGCCAGATGTTTCTGCTTCCTGGTTTTCAACTTTAATTCAGTTCAGGATAGAGTGTGTGTGTAGATGTACATGTCCGTGCACATGCATAGAGGCACAGGTTTTACAAAATACATGCAAATTATACTAGCACATTCAAGTATTTATGTACAACTCCATGCCAAACTGAATGTTAATTTACAGTCATTTTATTTGAGCACCTATAATTAAGGTAAGGCTCAACTATGAGAAGTTGTGTCCCAAATAATAATATAACTCATTGGTTTAATTGAGGGTAGGGTGCAATTCGTTGTTGTTAAATTGGAAACAAATTTACAATGCACAAAGGAGAAAATAATCTACTAGAAACAGAATACACTAAGTTGAATAACACATCTTAAACATTTAGGTACTAATTTCATCCTTAGTGTGCTAGTCTAACATTAATTTGGAACATGACTTGATACCCTCTTAAAGTTGGAAACTTGCTCTTTGTCTACAGGAAGCTGTCAGTCTAATTTATTTGGGCAGATGTGCTCTTCCAGTTGGGACCAGACTGGTATCTTTAAATCTGGACCTTTTAGAGAAAAATGGTGAGGAAGCCAGCAAGTTCCTTGGTGTGAATTTGTTTTGTACTACAGATGGAAATAAAAATGCTTTATTAACCTGCTTGTAGAATTCTCTGTAGATTTTTCTTTAAGACCAAGAAATCAATTTGATTTTGATTTTGGTTAAGTCACTAAACTTCATTAGGACAAATGTAAAGTTCTTAAATTGCCTTTCTCATATTACATGATTTTAAATAGAGTTTGTAATATATCTTTCAACATTGTCTCTATATGAATTATTCATTACACAGAAATTGTTCTACAAGTTCTAAGATAACTTAACACACCCTCTGAACTATAGATACTGAAGAATTTTTCTGCAACTATTGTTTTCAGAATAGCTAGCTGAAGAAAATTTTAGACATTATATTTCCATACAGTTACTGTGAAATTTTTAAGGAAAACTCTCACAGAATCTTTGTGTCATTCTCACATAACGTATACACTCACTTCTCTGTGGGTTTCATCCACTAAAAAATAAAGTGTAACAAAACGTGATACCATTCAGCTCTATGGGTTAGCAATGTGGTGTTTAGAGTCAATACACAGATAACATCTGAAAGTTTGTTTGGAAACGAGAAAAGCCGAGGCCACTTCCCAAAGCAACAAACTGCTGCTCTCTGTGACCCTTAAAGGTCAGAGTTCAGGAATTTCCTGGAGAGATTATGTTTTGCCTCGCGTTTCTTTTCCTAACATCAATCACGTGGCAGTAGGGTTATTCCAACCAAAGGTGTAAGACAGGCATGAGTTCAGGAAAGCACATTGAGAAGGGAAGGAAAAGGAAGAGAGAAGTTAGGAATCACAAACAAAAGAAAATTCAAATTTAACGTCAAAAATCAATCCCGGCAAATGATTCTGCTTATTGTACTGCTTCTTATTCATTTGTAATCTTTGAGTTGAGTAGGATAGATTTGGGATGATTTGAACACAATGCAGTTGTCAGCTAGTATTTTCTCTTAATCACACTGTGACTCAGTTCTTTGCCACTGTGCTTGGTAGTATTTGTGCATACCCCCAGGTTCCAAAAAAACTATTATAATATGAAATATCACAGCAAACTTCCCATGGCAAGTACCTTTTATTTCCCTTACAAGTTTCTCCATGTTAAAATAGAACTGAAAATCCTATGCTTTGGTCACAGCTAATCTCCTTGTAAGTGGTACATTTGGAAGTGAACTGGAAAGGCTGAGGTATGACTAAAATCCTGGCACTCAGAACACAGAGATAGATCCAACCAACCTGGGCATCACAGCAAGAGCCTGACTCAAAAACATTGCCTTTCCCCAAATAAACATTATATTACTGATATCTATGTCAAACAAGTGTTCAATGTGTACAAAACAAATACTTAAATTTATTACGTACTTTCCCAAAGTTTACATGCTGTTTCTTTTTTCTTATTACAAGCTGTGCAGGTAATGAACACTCATTGAACTATCTCCATGAAAAGACTTTTGCCTAATTCATCATGCTATTGGTGCTACTTTGGGTTTCTATATTGCAAATTTAAGATCACACACATACACAAACACACGACCTTAGAGGTAAACATAATTGTGAAGAGGAAGGGGATCAGCAGAAGTGAGCGGGGGATACTAGAATGTAATATCAAAATATATATCATTACATGTATGCAAATATAATAACAAATCCCATTAATATGTATAATTAATGTATACTAATGTCTTAGTTAAGGTTACTGTTGCTATGATGAGATGTCATGACCAAAGCTATTTGGGGAGGAAAGGATTTATTCAGTTTAAGCTTCCATATCACAGTTCATCATCAAAGGAACTCAGAACAGGAGCCCAAGGCAGGAGCTGATACAGTGGTCCTGGAGTGGTTCTGTTTATTGGCTAGCACCCCAGGGCTTGCTAAGCCTGCTTTCTTATAGCTCCCAGGGCCATCTGCTCAGACACAGCACCACCCAAAATGAGCTGAGCCTTCCCCCCATCAATCATTAGTAAAGAAAATGTTATACAAGCTTGACCTACAGCCCTGCCTTATGGAGACATTTTCTCACTTGAGTCTCCCTCTTCTCTGATGACGCTAGTTGGTGTCAAGTTGACATAAAACTAGCCAATAGAACTAACGCATTTATTTAATTAATAAACAGAACTATTTGAGTGTTAAAAAAAAACACTAATTTCAGGCAAAACAGATGCCATCATTTTCCCTCTCTAGATATATAATAATCTATTCTCTGTTTTATATACATGACATATATATATATATCTCATATATATATGAATACCACAGACTCTACATCTTAATAAAAAGCTTCACTTTAGAGGTGCAAGTCTGAGAGAACACATCTGTTGTCAGCCTTCTTACTACTAGAGTGTCTAGACGACACAGACGATCATGTGACAAGCCACAGGGCCTGTATACTAATCTGTCTCCCCTCTGGTCATCTTCCCTTTCCTTTTTAAAGAAACAGGTATTCATCATGATGCTCCAACCTGGTGTCGTTGGACCTAATCGTGTCCAGAATGCACTAGCTCTGGATAACATAATTGGATCAATTTTCCATTGCTTTAGTAGTTCAAAGTGGGGATTAACTCCCAAAGCAGGAAGTCTTAGGAGACACACTTAAACCCCACCCAAACTACAGCTCCGTGAACACACAGAATGATGTAGTTTCAGCATGGTTTTAGAGCCCTCACCTCTCATTTCACTGTTGTTCTGGAGCTTTCCCGTCCCAGTCCTTGCCAGCTGGGTGTCTGGGTTGCAGTTATCCAATCTTATTTTGGCTCAAAAGCAGGAAAGACTAACGTTCTCAGAATTACCAGAAATTGGGATGGTAGGACCGAATACAAAGACTGAGGGATAAAACTGATGCCCAAGAAGACTGAATGTTAATATATACTCCAAATTTGAAGAACAAGATCTGGCTGCAATTTGTGTTTAGTAATTTGTTGACAGAGTTTAGGTTAAGCACAGAGATGGGCAGACAGTGGGCAGAGGAACTCAAATGCCTTTCACCATGATGCTCTCTGCTGCTAGGGGAGTATTTAGGAGGTACCCAGGGAAGGTGGCGGCACATCAAGAAAATCCTCAGTTCCTCTTTCTCCAGTCTCCTCATTCTTTTCTTTCTACTTTTGTTCTTCAGCATTACCTGCTACAAGGTAGAAGTTCTGAGCTTGAATTGTTGACTTCTTCAGTTCTGTGGCTATTAGGAGGATTGAAGCCAACTCATGGTCACTTCTGATAAAGAGGAGGCATTGTTTTTAATCAAATTATCTTCAGCTTCATGTTATTCCCTGCCCCAATTTCTCCCTTTTATTTAACCTCCTAATTTTCCCCATTTTAAGTGTTGCTGGGTTTGGTGAGTTGTCACAAGCCTTTCTTTCTTTCTCCTTCTCCTTTTATAAGTGCTGGAATTTAAAGAGATAGCGAAGAGACACATGATAGAAAGTAGGTTCATGAACACACATACTCTCTAATAGACTATAGAACAAAGTGCATTGGAAGACCAAAGACTGCACAGATGTCAGAGGAAGCAACAGGGGTCTTAGGCTGATGGCATTCTACATCACTGTCCCCCCTTCTTTCCCTGTGCTATCACCAGAACTGATACTGTACAAGGTAAAATCTTATTTTGGCTCAAAAGCAGGAGAGATGTATAGATGTATAGAGGTGAAGGAACCTGAGTCATTAATACTTAGAAAGATTAGGAGAGAAATGCTTCTTAATAACAAGAAAAGTTGAGTGTAGCTAGCTCATATAATTCAAGAATTGTGTGTGAGGGTGTATACACAATAATTTTGCTTTGACTATTCATAAATATAAATCTTATAACAGCATATTGCATATACTGCTTGCATATTATTGCATATTATATACAATACACAAAAATCCATGGAGAGAGCAAAAGATGTCCATCATACTTGGAAAGGCTAGAAAAATGCCTTGTAATCAGCTTTCATATCTAATCTTGATTAGTTGGCACATAAGCCATAAATAATTTATATATCTCCCCAAAGCATTTGGCTCTTAAATTAATTATGTGCCTGTTGGCTATGAATTAGACATATTCAATAATATTCTTTCACCCTAAAGCACAGATTCCTATATGAGTGGTTAAAAGAACCCAATATAGGAAAATTAAAACTTTATGAAATGAAATAATATACCAGCAAAAGGCTCATTGATAGTAGGTATTATATCTCTGTATTACTATTGGATTTGGGATATTATAGACAAGGTCACTATATTTCCATAGGAAATCACTTAGAAAGGCAATTTTTAGAAATAGGGCCAGAATGGAAACTGGAAATGTCTAAGTACAAGGAAAAATGGCACAGTTAAAATAATTAAATCCCAACAGGTTTTTACTTTAACAAATACATATTCTATTTCTTTATAAATCAAGATGAGGAGAGATGATTTTAAAGAATCTTTCATTTCAACCTATTTGAGAAGTTATGTCACAGTAAACAGTGAGAGAAACCAGGAAATTCAATATTAAGTTTTAAAATCAGTGACTGTAATATTGTGCTTTTTCCTTAGGTCATATTTAGACAAATTCTTGGCTCTAATTTCATGGTTTCACCAATAAGTGAGATTATTTGTTTGATATTTCAGGGAGAATATACTGAAAGTTCACAGTTTTATGTTGAAACTTATGCAGTCAATGTCTTCTTTATATTAATGATAATTAGATCTTCAATACATAATGCAGTGACATAGTCAAAGTATTATAAGTTAAATAAAATGTATTCATCAACTTCTCTCTGTTAACCATTCTGTAGACAAAATGTTTTAGTATGCCACAAAAAACTTTATTTAAATGACTTAAGAAGCTAAAAGAACTGAGGTGTGAGTGGTCATTTTCATAGGATCTCAAATGCACTGAGAATGTCAAGCCTAGTGTTCTTACTAATTTATTATCTCTGATGAATTTATAATTGAGACTAAAGTGGAAAAGTAAGTCTGTTTCATGTTGAAAGCTGTGAGTCAGAACTCTTCCTTTAAACTAAAATGGAACAACAACATGCTTCAGGAATTGATGCAGATCTATGTAAGCTAATTTGCTTTTCTGCTGCCCAGGACTCTTGGCATTGCTAACAAATGTTTTTCTCTGCAACATATAAATGTGGCTGTTCTTCTGCAGATCTGAAGAAAGTGAGTACAGCCACAGACACCACAAGATCTGAGTAGGAGAAGAGCCTACAGGGTTGGCTGTACCTTATCCTGCTTGAAAGTCCTCCTGTATATATAGATTGTTAATGGAATTTCACATACCAAGTTGTGTATATGTGTGAGGGGGAACGATCAGTGGTAATACAAAATCAAATAACTTTAAGAGTCCTTGTTTGAAAATGTATTGTGTTTTATAATGCAGATTTTAAAATGAAAATACACTTTAAAAATAAAACAAATATGAAGCACATACTAGAGCAGTTATAAATTTTCTCCAGAAGTAAAAGTTAATTCAGATAGGAAAATCCAATTGTAATGTAGCTGAAGTAATGCCTCAGAAAAATGGGATTTTAAAAACCAATAGCAGAGCTGAACCTTTTTCTTACCTGATAAGTAATTTTCATTGAACTTCACTTATTTTTTACAATTTAGCTTTATTTTCTATGCATGTCAATCAAAGTTCATGAGGAAGATGTTTTGATCTGTTTTATATGTAGAAGATTAACCCAGGCACAAGCTGGCTCCTATTCCATTGTGATTAATCAGATGAAGGGTCATTTTACACAACAGAAGAACTTGGGGTAATCACAGTGAAATTAAGCCCTTTCACACATTGAAAAAAAATTTCCTTTCTCTTAGAAACGGAATCCAAAAGGTTCTTACTCTAAGGAATTGAACTAAATAAAATAATTTGTTTTCATTATGCATCTTTCATCATGTATACCCCTTGGATATGAAATCATATATCTTGTGACCCGGAGGGTTAAGGTTTTCTAGAAGTCATTATTAGAGACATTCCATTCTTCCACCATTTTAGCTTATTTTAAGACAGTTCAACATCACAAAATGGAAAAGGCTTAGACCGAGAAACCAAAAGTAAGATGTATACTAAGATTTTCTCTTCACTACATTTCTTAGTCTAGCCAACAGCTTTGTGAGAATATTGCTATCACTTTCTCCTTCAGTAAATGAAATCAAACAACCAAGAAGCTGACTGTTCCAGCTCACACATTAGAATGTAGCAGGGAAAATAGCAATATATTATTGCCTTATCAGACCAAAGAGAAAAAGCTATACCTTGTTTTTTGTTTATTTTGGCATGAACCACAGTGCTCCAGCAGCATTTTTAAAGGTGGTAATTGGAGAAATTGTGCTGGATTCAGGCCAGACAAAAGCCAAAGATAAAATGCAGTAGCCAGAACGATGTGTGCTTTCATTTTTAGAAACTTTTGCTAATCCCAAGGAGGAACAGATACTTATTACTGGAAAATATGCTCTCTGTGTATATGTTTCAGAAGCAGGGAAAGTATTTGGATATATGAAGTGCTAACGTAATGCCATACAGTAAAGTTTAAAAGCAAGAGTGAATGTATTCAGAGCCTATCATTTGGCCCTCGATAACCAACAGGTGTACTTTTCTCTGGGGAAGACCATTTCTCCCACTCTCAGCATTCCTGAGTTGCCTTTAGTTCTTTGTATATTGTTGAAGTAATCTCAATAAGAAAGGAAGAAGGAAAGAAAGGAAGAGAAAGGAAATTAACTTCAAAAAATAAAGCAAGAGTGGAGGTAAGTTCTGCTGGACAGTTCCTTCTTCAGCTTTTTGGCTGTTTGCAATGTAGAATCTATCCAGCCTTGATTAGTGCTTTGGCAAAGAAAGTATTTTTTTTTAAATGCGTCCCAGGGAAATCAACAGACACAGCTTCTGTTGGTTAGGTTTCTGCTCTTACACCAATACCTGAGATATGCACTTATTAAAATAAATATGAGCTCATAATATTGGGGATCCAGTCCATGTCTGCATTGGCCACGCAGTTTGGGGAGCTATGTCAAAGCAATGCATCATGGCATCATTTAGTGATGGAGCAAAACCATTTACCTCTCCACTGGTAAACAAAGGGCAGGAGCAAAGGATGATCAAGGTTCTACCATCTCATTCAAAGGAACCCTCCAGAGTTACTTAAAAGAACTCATCAGGCCCCACTTCTAAAGTGTCTCACTACCATGCAATAGTATCACCCTGGAAACACTGGCCTTTGGAAGACTCTGAAAATCTAGGAGGAATGAGGTTTAGATATGATAAAAAAAAATAAATTCTATAAATGTACAAAATTATTAAAGAAAAATTAAAATTTTAAGGTTTAAAATATTACAAAGCTATTTCAGACATTAGTTTTGACAAGTTGAGACTCTGCTCTTAATTATTTTGTGGTTTGGTATTCAGAGATGAAAATTCAGGACACAATGACATTTAGTGTTTTCTTAATGACTTTGAGGTCTTAGTAACACGTCTAAGACATTCCATTCCAAAAGTATCACTGTTTTGAAATACTAATAACCAAAGGAAACCCAGCTCTATCACAAACACCACACTGACCAACTCTCCTTTCTGAGGCCTGCCTTTGAAAATCTATATAGTCTGATGAACAGCGGTGCAGTTACTCTAAAGTGAAATGGCCATAAGAGAAACATTGTTAATTCCTAAAGAAATTTTCAATCATTTGTTGTGTTAGTCCAAGATGTCTAGAGGAAAAGAAATAGTAAAATGAATATATATTATGAGTATATATTATAATTTATAGAACTGGCTTATACGGTAGGGGCCAGAAGTCCAACAGTGGCTGGCTGTACACTGTAGAGTCAGGGAGCCTGGTAGCTGCTTAGCCCTCCAAGCCAGGGCCTCTTGAAGGCCGGGATGATTCTTGGAGTATCAGTGATCTGCAGTCCACATGGGAAGACTGAAGAATCTGGGTCATGATGTCAGTGAAATATAACAGCAGCAGCAACAAATGGACACATTCAGTATCAAGGAGATAAGCAAGCACTGGCTTTTTTTTTCCCCCAGGGACCTCTTAATACACAGCTGCTGTATTAAGAAGGTACCCACTCTGGGAAGAAATTTTCTCCTTCCTGGAAACACCCTCACATACCTGCCTGAGGATATGGCTCTTACTTAACTCCAGATCCAATCATGTTGACAGTCAAGATGAACTATGGTATCTGTCAATCAGATATGTTTGAAAAACTCCACGTTACAAAAAAAAAAAAAGATGATTTAAAAGAAAGGTTGTGTTTCAAAGAATTAGTTTGATCTTCATCTTTACTTAACAAAATTATGTAGCCCTATTGACAGTCTTTTCTCAATTCTAATTTTATTTTTATCATTTATTGATCCATAAAATTAAAATGTCTAAGAACTATTTTAAATGGAGGCTATAGTAACAAACTCCTTGTCCTACAAACTTTGTAAGCTAAGCACAAGACACATCCAGAAAAATGAAACTTTGTAAACTATGAGAGTTTCGCAAGCTCACGTGTGTGTGTGTGTGTGTGTGTGTGTGTGTGTGTGTGTGTGTGTGTGTAGCAGAAATCTTTAAAGTTCTTATTAATAAAATCAAACCTCAGCCAGGTATTGGGGTGAACACTGGAAGATCAGAGAGATAGAACAAGCCACAGCTATCTCACCTTGCCGGATCCTCAGCTGGTCTTGCTTCCTCAGACTGGAAGCCTCTGAGTCCTAATCCAGAATGGGTCTCAGCTGAACTGCTGCTGCTAGAGGCCTGAATGCTTAACCAGCCCAAATGCCTCTCCAGGGCAAATGCCTCTCCTGGGCAAATGCCTCTCCTGGGCAAATGCCTCTAGTTTCTGGTCCTCACGCCTTATATACCTTTCTGCTTTCTACCACCACTCCCTGGGATTAAAGGTGTGGGTCACCACGCCTGGCTGTTTCCAATGTGGCCTTGAACTCACAGAGATCCAGAGGGATTGCTGTCTCTGGAATGCTAGGATTAAAGGCGTATGCTACCACTGCCTATCCTCTGTTTAATATTGTGGCTGTCCTGTTCTCTGACCCCAGATAAGTTTATTAAGGTACACAATATTTTGGGGAACACAATACCACCATATGTGTGTGTGTGTGTGTGTGTGTGTGTGTGTGTGTGTGCGTGTTATACTATTTATTGTCTGTATGTGAATATTTCACACAACATTGCACATATATTTACCCTGGATGGATATTTGATGGTTGTGGCTTTTTATGGTTTTAATGTGAAATGCTCACCCAGACTCTGGGAACGATATCTGGGAGGCTCTAGACTCTCAGAAAGTATGACTCAGCTGAGTTGAGTTGGAGAAGGCCATTGTGGGTACCCTAAATGGCCCTTTTTTGTATTTCTCTGTTTTCTTTCCACCCTGAAGTGAACAAGTTTTATCTACCACACATTTCCACTGCTACACAGTTCTGGTCAAGGCATTGGGCCATGGTCACCCTGGACCGAACCTCTTAAAACTGAGAAAAATCAAGGTATTCGTGAAGTCACTTTTCTTGGGTATTTGGTTGCAAGGGTAACTAAAACTGTGTAGTAAACAAAGAGCTACTATTAAAATTTTTGTGAGTATCTTCTGGAATTCTGCACCTATTTCTTTTTCTTGTTCTATGGTATATATATATATACATATATATATATATATATATATATACATATATATGTATATATATATA
>CABHPQ010157262.1:17369-28628 GCA_902168405.1 Peromyscus aztecus | reverse complement strand
AAACATAAGTCCAGTATCACTTCTCGCTTTTCTGGGTACAAGTGTGCCCTGAGAAACTAACAAATGCCAGGTTTTATGCTCATCATTTCTGAATTATGTCATTTATGCCTCAAAAGGCATGTTGGAGTAGTGAATAGAGGCTTTGCAAGGTAAAATGTCCTTTTCAGCAGCGTGATTCAGTGTCTCCTGGTCATATGGCCCGATATGAAGCCAGGCAACCTGGCTCTCAGAATATTCATTTCTATACATATTTCATCTTATTACTAAATTCAGCTTTGTTCAAGGATCTGTGGAGACAATGATGGACAATGGTAGAGAAGAGTCAGACTATGATCCTTACAGTCCACTATAGCTGACTACAAAGAGTAGTCAAGTAAAATCGTGAAACAATGAGACTATACAGGATCAAGAAAACAGCTCTTCTTTAGGGTAACCCAAGGAGTCAAAAGTGAAGCTGATGGTGCAGTCTCTAATTGCCGAGGGAATACAGACCAGGAAAGGGACCCAGCTGATTGAGAAGCCTTAACAGGACAGGACAGATTTAAATAAGGCTTTAGAATCCAGGAAAGAGTTATTCGGGTGGAGGAAGCTGTCAGGGGCAGGAACATATGGAAGGGGAAGCAGAAGAAGAGGTAAAATGAGTCAAAAGACTGAGTCAAGGGGAGAAATAATAATAAAGATTACACAATGATGATTAATACTGAGAACATTTACAAGGCACTTGTCATCGCTCTAAGCGCCTCACACACCCACTTTCATTTGTTTACAACCCCCAAGCTCTATGGAGTAGGTGCTATTATCACCTTCATTGTATAGAACTAGAGACCTAGAAATGACGTGCCTGAAACCGCACAGCTAGATAGATGTGAACCCAGCACAATCACGTCATGCATTCTTGGGCACTCTAACACAAAGGAACCAATGCAGTGAAGACTTCGGTCACAGTTCCTCTTAGAACCTTCCTTCCACCTCCAGTTTCCTGAACCAGTAATGTTTGCTTGATATTCCTCTTGCCATCAGTGGAACAAGGTCCTGCCCCCCTCCATGTCACAGCACCCCTCCAAAATGTGACTCTACCTCATCACTAGTCATGTAACACAGTGAACTATGACAAGGTTCAAGATCAGTAGTTTGAATGTAAACCCAAGACTCAAATCAGAAACACTACGGAAGTTTTGAAAATGATCGACATCTCCAACCAACACCACCTCAATCTAATGCACACACAAGAAAAAGTCTGCTGAAGATTTCAACTAAAATGACTAATTGACAAACTTGTCAAAGAATGTCTCTCCGTAAGCTTAGAGCCATCACCATTAGAAGCTGTTTTTCTTAGACTCTGACTCTAAAGGTTTTAGGTAGGTCAAAGGTAAAACATTGAACTTAACCCTGTTAGACTTAATATTTCAGAGACAAAGTCCTTCATTTAAAAGAGTTTTCTGTATTAGATAATTATGGTAATACTGATAAGTATTACCTATGACTATATCACAAAATTCCATCCAAAAATTTTCCATTTGGGTACATAACAATTGTCACATTTATGAGGCATATCGTGATATGGATACAGATCGAGGTGGCTGTGACGTTGATTTTCTGAAACATTTGTCATTTCTTCAGGTTGAAAACATTCTAAACTTTCTTTACTAAGAAATATAAAAGAGCACTGAGCCCAATTTTATATCGATTTGTTGTATTAAATATTTCCAAGTCAGAATTCAGAGGTGAGCCAGACTTACAGTCCCAATGCAGACCAGAAATTTAAGGTCACCTTTCCTCATTTCCCAGGCTGAACAACAATGTAAACTAGTCATTAACACTTACTACGGTCTTTAAACAACTTGTGGCCACTCACAGAATACCACGGTCACTTATTAGGCTCTTTGAACAATTTGGGGGCCTGAGATCTAACATGGTAGGTTTTCTCCCTGAGAAAACATGGCTCAGGTATGTTTGAAAGCACATGAATATCATATGGTAGTTCTACTTTGCAGTTGTTCCATTGTGGTTTATTTTTGAGAAAGCCCATACCATTTTCTATAATTACTGTTTGAGTTTGCATTCTCAACAACTGCCTGCACAGGATCTCCCTCCTCCACACCCTGGTCAATACTTCTTATCTTTGGTCTCACTGCCACTCTAATGGTCCAGTGCGATATTGTGCTGTGGATTGAATTTGAGTACTAGAGCAATTCATGCACTGTGAATAATACACTCATAGACACCGCCACTGGCCCTGCTTATGGCCTCTTGAGAAATGTCTGTTTGGGTCCTTTTCACGTTTTAAAAATCAGATTGTTCATTTTTTTCTATTGAGTTGTTGGAGTTCCCTTTATATTTCTTTTTGGGTATCAACCCTTTATCAATGTATGGTTTGCAAATAATTTTTCCTATTCCATGAGTTGTCTCTGTGTTCTTTTAACTGCTTCCTTTGGTGCAGAGGAGATGGTTAGTCTGATGCAGTCCTGGCCAGCCATCTTGGATTTTGTGATCTGTGCTATAGGGATCATCTTCAAAACTTATTACTTAGTCCAATTTCAAAAGCTTTTGCTCTATGTTTTATAGTTTAAGGTTCTACTTTAAAGTCTTTGATATGCTCTGAGTTGACTTTTATAGTCAGTAGGAGATAAGGTTCCAATTTCATTCCCTTGCCTGTGAATGGCTAGTTGTTACAACTCTTTTTGGTTTTTTGTTTGTTTGTTTGATTTTCTTTTGTTTATTTGTTTCTTGTTTGATTGGTTTTTTTTGTTTGTTCGGTTTTTTTGTTTGATTGTTGTTTTTTGTTTGTTTTTTGGTTTTTTTGTTTTTGTTTTTTGTTTTTTTGTTGGAGTTTTGTTTTGTTTTGTTTTGTTTTTGTTTTTTAAGACAGGGTTTCACTGTGTAGCTTTGGAGCCTGTCCTGGAACTCACTCTGTAGACCAGGTTGGCCTTGAACTCACAGAGATCCACCTGTCTCTGCCTCTCAAGTGCTGGGATTAAAGGCATGTACCACCACCACCCAGCTACAACTCTTTTTTTATTGAAGAATCCAGGGCTTCGAATCATTCCCAATCTCTTGTGAATGTATTTGCCTTGGTGGGATCTTAGGTCATGTCTCAAACATTTCATTTGCCTGACAATTAGAAGACTTTTCACTTCTGATTCAGAACAAATTTATAGAGATGTTTGGTGGTATGAATGCCCTCTCCACCCAAATATGCGCAAATGCACACTCATGCACAAGAATGTGTACATAATCCTATTTCCTACAACACAGTACTCTCTAGAAAGGATTAGGAATCAAAATCATGACTTCCTAGAGGAAGGCCCTCATGGATTCTGTACAGTATCTTTTCCCTACTGTCTTTAAAGAAACAGTCCTCAAGGTCCTCAGACCAGCAGCATTACTTGAAAACTTGTAGAAAATGCAAATGCTAAGACTGTGTGTGCTGGCTCAGGAATTCTGTGTGTAGAACCCAGAAGTCTGGATTTTAATAAGCCCTCTAGGAGATTCTACTACCCACTCAAGCTTGAGATGAGACCAGCTAGCTGAAAGAAGACATTGCAGCATCCTTTTCTGGAGAATGGAAACTCATTCCAGTAAGCCTCAATTATAATGGCAAATTCAGACTAAAAGTCCCTGTCATGTGTCTTCCCGTTTGCACCCTAGCCTCCCACTCTGCTTCTCCTTTTCTGCCCAAAAGTAAGCACATTTTTTATCTTTTTTTATAGGTCTACACAAACTGAAAAGAAATACGTTGTCTGTGAACTTGGACCTCTCTTTAGTGGTAGAGTGCATGGACCACGCTCTAACAAGCGTCTTCCCCAAGACTCGTTATACCGCTGGAAAAGATGCCAAGACCTTTTGGATACCTCTGTCTCACATGCCAGCCATTTTACAAGACTTTTTATTGCTGAAACAGAAAGTAGAGCTGGCAAATCCCAAAGCAGTGTGACTCAATGAACGACAAACGCCCACCCCAGGCTCTGAGGTTGACTGATTTCAAAGACTTATCATTTCAATCTCACTCTTTACCAGACCTAATGTGGACTCATTTAGACCATGTTTCTGTTTATAAAAGAAGGAGTTCCTTTGAAAATAAGGACAGAGAAGACCTACCACATAAGCCAGTCTTGCCCGATACTGAAGCTTTGCCTGAACGTTAGGATGAAAGGGTAACAGAAAGACTTCTCCCTCTAAACAGTGTGTGCTGCTGCCTGCCCCTTGCCGGTTCAATAATCCAGAGTGTTAAGCACTGTGTTTTATCAAAATGTTAAGCAATAAGAAGTCTTTCATAAGTGTGCCTGGTGGCTCTGGTATCTCACTGAGAAGAAGACTCGGGCTGGAACTCACTAGGTCCTTTTAAGCTTTGGTAGGAACAAGAAAGCGATAAAGCACGCTGTCACACAGAGCACTGGGATGAACGAGAGGCTGTGAGAAACAGAGGGAAGAAATAGAAGGACAGAAAAAGACAGGGAAGGAAATGCGAGGCAGGGAGACTCCAACACAAGCTACATACTCCAGAGGGACAGACACAGAGGATGCACCGCCGCCACCACAGCTACTGTGAAGTCATCCCATCTGGTCTGTTTCAGTCAGCCACATCATGGCAGAAGTTCACCAGCTCTGTTGGCTACAGCCACTCCTCATTTCAATGGCCGGGGTCTTGGCTCCATTTCAGACTCTATGACTTGCCGCTCTTTGACTTTCCAGATGTCCCAAGGCTGCCAAGATTTGCAGAATCTGAAGGAAACTCCTTTGCTGATCTTCCCACCATACTGGTCCAATTGTTCAACCTTCTAATTCTGTCTTTGTTTTGCCTTTTCCTGAGACCATTTTTATTTTTCTTATTCCTTTAAGTAGCTACAATTGACTGTTTGTTCCGACCATAAACTAAGTGACATGCAGCCTACCATTAAGATCAAGCTTACCAACTGCATTACCTATGTTAGCAATGTGCCAGCTGGACTTCTGTTCAGCTTTTGAGTCCATCCTTCTTAGCTGTAGGTCTGTCATCAGCTTCCCCTCAGAGAAGGTTCAGTGGACCACAATGGTTACCTGTTGGTTCAGAGATGCTGTGAAGGAGCCTGCTGCCATAATAAGCCCTTCTGAGCCCAGGGGTACCAAACAAGCCGAGTGTCAAGAACAAATGACTCATTTCTGTGGCTGAAAGCAGAGTGTATCTAAATCTCCCAGACTAAAGAGAATCTCTTCTATTTAAAATATCTTCAAAACCCCCAAAACATCTGTGGGAAGCTCAGCCTAGTATATAATGGGAAAAATCCCCATCAAGCTTCTGAGAAAAATGCTCAAATTTTACCCTTCTCCACAGTATTAGCCCTAATAGTTCTCGGTGGCATAATACATCACAGACTCATTTACTGGTGTGGAGGAAATAGCCAAACATTCTCAAAATGAAAAAACTCTGGTAGCTACAAGTGATTTGTATCAATTTTAATCTAAGTGACTGCCTCCTGAATTCTTGCATGCCAAACAAGACAATTCTGCTTTGTTTTTTATTATTGTTGTTGTTGTCCATTTGTTTTTTTTTAACTTATTTATTTTTATTTTATGTGCATTGGTGGTTTTGCCATGGGTGTTGGGTCCCCTGGATCTGGAGTTACAGACAGTTGTGAGCTGCTCTGTGGATGCTGGGAATTGAACCCTGGTCCTCTGGGAGAGCAAGCAATGCTCTTAACCACTGAGCCATCTCTAGTTACATTTTTCCTTAATTCCGTGGTTCTTTTTGCCCTTCTTTTTGTTACTGGGACTCAAATATCCAGGCTCTCATGCACTGAGCCATGCCACACCCCAGCTTAGGGTTTATTTTTAAAAAGGGAAATGTTTATAGTTTCCATCATAGTTTATGAAGCGTTGTGCTAGCCAGGGCACTGGTGACGTCTGTTGTCTGACAGTTTCCAAGCTCTCTTGTTAGGACACCAGAGAAAGATCCGGATCCACAGTCCTACTTGGTACCTAGAAATAGGATATAACCTGAAAAAGGACCCGCAAGGACCACACACATCTTCTGTCATTTTCTGTGGTCAGTAACTGCCCTAAAGTGACCCCCTTCACTTCCATTAGAGAAAGTGGAGATGGAAATGTCTCCACTATGGATCTGTGGCCTGAATTCTAGACAACAGCCATCTCATCATACATGGGGAAAAGCTTAATCTCAGTCTTTGATCTGGTTTTCCCCCTCCATGGCAGCTATGACTTGAGGGTATATGAACCAACATGGCGGGACCTGGGTTATGAAGCAGACGATGCAAAAAAAAAAAAAAAAAGAGCCTTCCCACTAGAGTAATAGGAAAAATAATCCAGCTGGTGATTTGGTGGATGCTCTGTGTGTGTGTGTCGAAGTCTTAGTCCAGTTGCTATGTCTCACGGGAACAGTTTCATCTAAACTTCACCACATCTCAGTCAGCTGTGTGTTTTAGACATGCAGAAATGAAATCACAACCAAGTGGGTAATTTTCTGTAGTTTAGAGTGCTAGTCATCTTGGTCCAGGACTCACCCAAGTAGTCTCATTCCAAAGACCATGTGATATGGTATATGATAAAGAATCCTAGGCTTGTGGAGTCTTCCTCAACAATGATTCTGATTGTACAAAAGCAAAACCTTCATTAAACAGTCTAACATCAATCTTGCCTACTCAATAATGATCATAAGTACCAGAGGTACATAATTTTGAGAAACAAAGATACATTCATTTTTGTTTTTATAAATTCTACTTTTATTTCTTCTCACTTACGATTAAATAACATGAGCATTTAGACACAATGTCTCAGATCTTAGGAGTTTTTGAATTGTATTTCTGAATTTCTTTTACCTTTTACCTTTTTTTGACCTCTCTTTCCTTCTTTGTTGTTGTTGATTTTGTTTACTTATTACCTGCTTGAGAAATCTATTTGTGATCACTTTTTGTTAATCTCAATAATGATCTTAGGTCACCCCTCCTCAACCACCTGAAAAGTCTTTTAGCTTTAAAATCAGACAAAAAGAAAACATCGAAGATTAGCATATTAGCAAAAAAAAAAATGAGCAACACAAATACCAATTATTGCTGCTTTGTTTTGTTTTTGCTTTTGCTGTGAATAAGAACTTTGGCAGACTGTCCGGGTCCCTGTGGCTAGGGCTAACCTAGGAACTCTAAGGATAGGGCTAACCTAGGAACTCTAAGGATAGGGCTAACCTAGAAACTCTAAGCACAGACATATGCAGAAGGAGTTCGGAGGCTCCAGCACTACCACACCGCAATCTAAGAAAATGCCAGCCTGTGGCAGAACCTTCTCATTTGACAGGAAGAGATCAAGTAACCCAGGGTCTGTCTCAGGAACATTTCCTGGAGAGTATTCACTGTCACTCACTTCAGCCCCAACACTACTGAAGCACGAAAAGTCACCATTTTCGAATTGCCTTGCCAACTAGCTCCAGTTACGACAACACTTTCTATTATTTTTGAGTCAAGTCTTGTGGGGGAGAGGGAAGAAAGGGCACCCACTCCTGCTTCCATCATCATAAAAAGGGTTCGCTCATTCATGGAACTTTCCAGACCAAGCCAAGCTCCACCCCAGAGTGCCATCCGTGTAGTTTCTATGAAGTCTTTATGGCTTTTACCCAGAAGATACAGTTAGTGTTCTCTTTTACAAATAAGAAACCTAATATCCAAAGTCTCCCATCTGTAATAATGTGAAATTCCTGAAACCCCATCCTTGAAGTGCTAAGAAAAAACAAAAAGATGCAGGGGAGGAAAGAAGAACTACATATCACACAATGAATTTTACACTCACAGTGCTCCCCTTGAATTCTTTCTGGCACACTAGACCCATCGTAGATTAGCAATTTGTAAACTCCACGTACTGAAGATAATATAAGACAAGACTCTTGGCTAGTGACTCCAAATTCTTTCTCCATTCCTGGGAACTCTTCAATTTTTTTTTATATTTATTGTTTATTTGTTTATTTATTTTCTCTGTGTGTGTGTGTGTGTGTGTGTGTGTGTCTCCGTGTGTCTCTGTGACAAGAGGGTTGAGTGTACCACAGCACACATGAGGAGATCAGAAGACAACTTGTGGAAGTCAGTTTTCTCCTTCCACTATGTGAGTCCGAGAGTTCTTCTGTGTGGAACTCAAGCAGTGAGGCTCAGCAGTAACTGCCGTTACCCAGAGCCATTTGGCAGGCCCTGGGATTCTAAGAGGATGGTAGAGAAGGGTAAGCAAGTGCTGTTCTTATTTCCTGCTCTCCAACCCCTACTGCAAACCTCCGTGTAAGAAACCCAGCTTCTCGTTGTGAGCATCAGTACAAACTGGCATTTTCATGTTTCACAAATTGCTTTCACAACAAAGTAAGTAAAAGTTTTCTGTTCAGATCCTTAGCCTCCAAGGCCTCAGCTCCTCTTTAGACCTTGTCTTTTCTCCCTTCAAGGCCCTCTTCACCTCCACACTGGGAAGAGATTAGGTCTGAGGGAAGCGTTCCATCCATGGCCCCACCCGTGTGTTGACACAGCAGGGGATGTGAGGAGACAACCTGGGTAAAAACACTTCTGCAAGTTCAAACCACGGAGGAGCACGGTAAAGGCACAGGTCTGTCTGTGCCTCCAAAACTCAGTTGTGGGATTCGGAGCCTCATTGCAGACACACGAAGGTATTTTGTGCAAGAGGCAACTCAAAATGAGTCAACAGAGTGATGTAATCGTGTGTTGTAACCATCCCTCTACCACCCTGAGGAGAAAACACAAAGATGCCCTGATCTTGGCCTAACTTGGTTTAAAATGTCATCGTGTGTAGTCATTGTATGTGGTACTATTCATATAAAGTCATTTTCATACAAGCATGTGTGGTACATTGAAGGCACATCCACACCCTCTGCTCTCTCTTTCTCATCCTCCCCCTCCTGTTGGTCCCAGTTGTTTCCCTAGACAGTTTCAAGCTCACTTTTATGTCATTTATGGAGACAGGACTTTATATATTTGTATAACATCGAGGGCTCTAATGAAAAAAAATGAGATTTACCTTTATGAAACTGGATTAATTAAGTATCATTATCTTTGGTTGCATTTACTTTTTTTGAAAATAATGTTCTTCTTCGTGGCTGAAAGCCATCCCTTTGTTTAGTCTACAGTATTTTCTTGATCCAGTCATCTGTTGCTGGAATCTAGGTTGGCTCCGTAACTTAGCCTCTGTGACTAGTGGCACGAGAAACAGCAATGCGCATGTGTCGCACAGCAATGCGCATGCGCCTCTGCGACACGTTGGCTTGAAGTTCTTTGGGAAAACACCCCAGAGTGGCGCAGCAGGGTCACGTGGCAAATCTGTTTTCCATTTTTTAATAGAGCGGACTAGTTGACATCCCCACCAGCAGTACATACGACACGAATTTGCATTGGTCCATATTCTCAAAAGCATTTATTGTTTTCCTGACGTCTGCTTGGCCTAGAATTTAAATAAACAACACACAGAAGGTTGGTGGTGGCTGTGTCTACTCTTGCCTGTTCAGGGCACTATTGGGAGCCCTGCTCGTAAGTAACTCTACGTATTCTCTGCAGGAGATCAAGGGTAGCCGAAGTCTAGGTTAGCAGCAAAGGAGATGAAGAGGCGGGGTGACTACCTTGGGAGGAAAAAATAGGGGAGACAGACTAGCCCACTTGAAGGAGGACAGAAGAGAACAAAGGCCATGGGTGGAAGTTCCACGGAGTTCAAGTTCAAATCCTCTTGTATAAAGAAGATTTTTGTACCAGTGGTTTGACAGAGGTCAGCTACTATGGGAGGGCAAAAGAAGGTTGCCCTGGAAGACAGCTCCATGACCCAAGGATGCTGAAGAAGGGATTCAGGAAACGTGGGGCAGAGCTTGCTGTCTCAGTTGAAATTTACAGATCCTTAACCCCTCTGTTTCAGCCACTACGGAAGGGACTTTCCTCAGATGTGGCACATGCCTGTGCATAAACAGCCAGAATTTCTAGATTCTAAATCTTGAGGAATCAACAATCCAGATGTCTCCTATCCCAGCTGTGACAAAATGTGAAATTGTACTCCTCTAAGTCTTGAAAGCTTGCCTTAGCCCCCAATAGGAGAAAGGCAGGTAGCATTCAAAGGGGAGGGAAGAGAAATCCAGACAGCGCTAAGCTAACTTCTTACCTTGTTTAGAGGAAGCCCCAAGGTTAGTACAAGAGAAGGAAGCTGAAAGTGTTCTTGGAGCAGCTCACAACCTAAGGGGCATAGCAGTTCGGTTGTGTGTACTTCTCAAAGGTAGCTCCCTCTTATATCCATGGGTTCTGCAAGAATGGGTTCAATCACACATAGGTTGAGAATCACTTTTGGAAAGTGCACCTGTATGGCATATGTACAAACTCTTTCTTGTTATTTCTAGTGGAATCATCTATCCATGAATAAATGGTTTTCAAGGTGAGCTGTACCTCTGTAGGAATCCAATTCATTACTTTAGGTAGCGATTTAGAGAATGCCACATTACCCTGCAGGGCTATCTGGTTCCCAGAATGATTCGCTGAGAGACAGGTCCATGACATAAACAGTTAGACACTGGAGCTAGTGAGATGGCTCAGCAGGTCTCTACCTGCTTGTCACCAAGCCTGATGGCCTGAGTTTGATCACCAGAACTGATTTCTGAAAGTCGTCCTCTGACCTCCAGGCATGTGCCTCACTCCAGAAAGTCTAGATGTTGGACATTTACTGAAACTCTCCGTGTGTGTGTGTGTGTGTGTGTGTGTGTGTGTGTGTGTGTTTTCCTGAAGTCCATCCTTCCTGTTTTGTGTACTCATACGCGGAGATCAACTCACTTGACTGTTAGCTAAAAGCACTATCAACAAAATTGTTCCATGTGATTCTAAAAGCTCAACTTTTTAGCCAGATGTGGTGGCACACACCTTTAGTCCTGGAACTCGGGGGCCAGAGGCAGGTGAATCTCTGAGCTGGAGGGCAGGGCGGTCTATAGAGAGACTTCCAGGACAGCCAGGGCTACACAGAGGGGGTGGGGTGGGGGGAAGCTCAACTTTTTTTTTCTTGACAATTCTCTGTTAACAAACCACTTCCCTGCTGTTTTGAAATGGAGCCATCATGGTGATTATTGCTTGGAAATGACAGGTGGGAGCTGTTTGGGTTAAAATGTGTCCTCCCAGCCGGGTGGTGGTAGTGCACACCTTTAATCCCAGCACTTAGGAGGCAGAGGCAGGTGGATCTCTGTGAGTTCGAGGCCAGCCTGGTCTACAGAGCGAGTTCCAGGACAGGCTCCAAAGCTACACAGAGAAACCCTGTCTTGAAAAA
>CABHPQ010157262.1:0-11629 GCA_902168405.1 Peromyscus aztecus | reverse complement strand
GCCACTGTGTATAAAAAGCCAAAGCTTGCTACAAAGCCCCCCTCCATGTATTCAGGGAAATCATAGGGAGGCGTAACCCAGCCATGTCTGTAAAATTACCAGGCTGCTAATTGTACGTATCTTTTCCTTACAATCTCTCCATCCTGTCACTCTGGCCTGAATAATCACTTTGGCTTCCATCTGTCTGGCTTTGTTTGCCTGCTCCCTGGAGATGGGCCTGTGGGGAAGCCCCTCAGAGACAAGCACACCTCTATAAAACACGTGACAAAGGGTTTGGGGAATTTGTTAACCCAACGTAAGTATGGAAACAAATTTAGCTGCGTGTCTCTGAGACTGGATCATGAGTGGCCAGGCATTCCTGTCCCTGTGACTGAGGACAAGGGTAAGCACAGAGCAGGCGTTGATTGGCCAACCCAATGCCAAATACAACCTGCCATACTGGATAAAAACAAACAAACAAACAAACAAACAAACAAACACAAAACCACTGAAGTTTGAGAGTGCAGACTCAGGAAGAGATAACCGTCTGTCAAACAGAATATGACCACCTCATTAACATGGATAAAAAAGAACCCTGCCAACTTTCACCTCTGGCTGGTAGAAGGTGACTAGATATCATGTTCCCAACCCATAATCACTCTCCCAACAGCGTTCTCCTCTTTAAAAGCTAGCCTTGCCCTGGGGATAAAACACAGTTACACACTTGCTGTTATGGACCCATTCATTGACTGGGCTTAGAGCCTCCACCCCAATGTTGACATATGAAAAAACACCAGAAGCTGTCCCCAACCCTTCTCTCCTGAAGCAGTCACAAAACCCAGGAAGGACTTCCTGACCCTGCTCTCAACAGAACCTAAGATGAGAACAGTCAGAGGCCTTAGGACACAGAACACAAAGTGTTGTGGAATATTCCATTACACTGTGTGAAGATGTGTCACTGTGATTGGTTTAATAAAGACCTGAATGGCCAATAATTAGGCAGGAGATATAGGTGGGACTTCTGGGGACAAAGAGGTCTGTGGGAAGAAGAAAAGTGGAGTCTCCAGCCGGATGACAAGGGAACAGACATGGAAGAGGAGAGGGAAAAGCCACGAGTCATGTGGCAACATGTAGATGACTAGAAATGGGTCAATTCAAGTTGTAAGAGCTAGTTAGAAACAAGCCTAAGCTAAGGCTGAGCTTTCATAATTGATAATAAGCCGTTGTGTCATTTTTTGTGAGCTAGCGGCCCAAAGGAAAATCCTTTTACAACATAGGTCCTGCAGTCCCCTGCATCGCCCTTTGGCCGTGTGCGTTGGTTTTCTATTAGTAGACCATGGACCACTTCTCATCATCCCTTAACCTAGAGTCTAACAAGCTTCCCTGCTTCCTCCCTCTTCATGTCTGTAGAGTCCTTATTGTATAAAACTTCAATAATTTTCTATGTTTTCTCTTGGTAGCCTGTCTTCTGCTATACAGAGTATCAACCATAACCCTAGCAATGAGTGAAGAATAAACCCTTGAGGTGACAATACCTTCTAGTGATAGCTTAGATTTTATCCTCTCCTATTGAGTTGGGGGGCATTTTTAGAAAAAAAATTTTTTTTTTAAGTAAAGAAAATTACCTTTACAGGGACAGAAATCCAAAATAACATAGGAGCCTCGGACTTCCCTCTCCCAGCCTATGGGCTGCAGGACCCTCTTGGTTGAAAGGATGTGTGCACACTTTCTACCCTTGGCCTTCCTTCTCTTGCCTCCTTTGGCAGCTCAGCTAACTTACCTTGATGCTCCCTCTGAGCAGGGGACACAAAGCCGCCATCTTCTGGCAATTCTCCTGAACTGGGCAAAGGAGTCAGTTTCAAGATTACTTCCTGTCCTTTGGGGGGCAAGTTTTCTCTCTGTTTTGCTATTGGAGACAATTGAGACCAATGACATTGAGAAAGAGAGAGAGAGAGCCTGATATTTTATGGGTTGTAAAAGGGACTGTGATGTCCTAGAGAGACAACATCCCAAGGGAGTCAGAAGTTCTGACTGTTGGATAACCACCGCCCCCGCCCCAAGTCACCAGCCACCTTCCTTCCTCTCTCTCTCTCTCTATGTATATATGTCTTTCTTTTCCCTCTAGTCCTTTGACAATAACTCCCAGCATTCTTTCTGGAGGCAGGGGGAGGGAAGGAGGCAATGGGACACAGTAGCTGTCCTTAGAGTGAAGCTTTCAAAACAGTTGCCTGTAGCAAACAACGGGAAGCAAGCAGCTCACTAGAAATAGTTCTATTTTATGTCATCTGTTGGACCAGCCAGGAGGGTCACATTTTGGAAGCGTGGGTAGACCACTGTCTGATTGGCAATGACAGGGCTGTGGACACCAGCTGTCCACCTCAGTCCCTCAGCTCCTCTCCTGGTGACCAGGTCAGCATTCTCTGAGGCTAAGGGATAATCTGAGAATTCTTATGGCTCTCCAGCCCTGGCTTAGCTGGTCACTGTTCCCTAAGAGGTGAGAAGAGCCCCCCGCCCCCCACCAGCATGCTAAACCTCTAATGTGATCTTGCTATGGTCTGGGTATGGTTTAATTATGCCTAAGGCCACAGAAGCCTGGTCTCCAAGGTGACTCTGTTGGAAGGCCCTGGAAGTTTGAAAAGGTAGTAGGGCCTATGGGAAGGTGTTAGAGTCATTGGAGGAAGTGGCCAGGTCTCACCATTGCCCATGCTAAAGAGGCTGCTTTTTGCTGGTTAGGCTCAAACTTCTGAAGCTGTGGGCTAAATAAACCTTTTTCTTCATAAGTAGCCTGTATCAAGGATTTTATTTTAGAGACAAAAAGTTCACTGGTACAGGTGCCTAAAAAGGAATCCCTTGGGTCCCTCAACTAAAAATGAAACTCCTGGTTAGAAACCCAAAATAATCTAAGTCAGCACACAATAAAGGTACTGGCACATCTGCGTTTATGTTTATTGAGGTATTATTCACAGTAGCCAAGTTATAGAGTTAGCCTCGATGTCCATCAAGAGATGAGTGGATAGAGACAGAGTAGCACAGATATACAGTGGTGTTCGGTGGGAGTCTCTGGCTCCCCCGCCCCAGTGGTGCTGGAAGCCCTATCCCCCCCCCCCCTTCAAACCCTTCCCACTCAGAGAGACCCCAAACAAAGGAAAGGCACCAAAAATCCCAGTTCCAAATTCTTGGTGGCTATGGCAGCTCTTCCCCTGAAGTAGCCAGCAGCCTAAGCCCCGACCTAAGTGCTTAGCTTTTGACCATACTTTGTCACAAACTCAGCTTATGGCAGACACATCATCACCCCTTGCCTACGACCTATAAAACTTTCCTACCCTGAATCAGGTGTGCGACTTCTCTGGCCTCGATCTCTGGGACCAGAGAACCCGCCCCTGAGTTGGTTTGTTCAAAATGCCTGTTGCATTTTTTCAGTTTGGCTTGATCTAGCTTACTGAGTCAGCAGAGAAACTTATTGGGGGGGGGGCAGAAAACCAATTAAGTGGAGTATTATTCAGCCATAAAGAAGAATGAATTGCTTAGAGGGAAACAGAGTGAACTGGAAATGGTTATATAAAATGTAACAAGCTGAACCCTGAAAAACATGGCATGTTTTCTCTCATACTTGTAATACAGACTAAGAAAAACATAAAAATAAGAGTTAATATGATCAAAGCACATCATAGTGCCTATGAGCATGTCAGAACGAAACCCACTATCTTATACAATTGATATATGTTAATATGATAAAGGAAAAAAAATTTCAAGATGGGATTTCCTCTATGTACCTCTGGCTGTCCTGGAACTCACTCTGTAGGCCAGGTTAGCATTTTAACTCAGAGATCTTCCCACCTTTGCCCACTGAGTGCTGGGATTAAAGGCCTGTGCCGCCACACCTGGCTAATAAGGGAAGTAATTTTGAGAGGACTTCCCTTCCTCATGACTGTGTGCTCTTTTCTTCAGATTGGGGACTGAACAGGGACAGCAATTTAGGGGGCTACTTTCATGGCATCTGACGCTGAACTCGGCTAACTTCTGGATTTGTACACACTCTCCTCAAGATCTTGCCCTGCTGGGACACTTCTCGAGTGTTACAGAAAGTAGCTTTGTCCTCCATTTTCCCTCTGGGAGCTATTGAAGAATTCCCAGCAGGGAGCCTGCCTGCCAGGCCCTAAGGTAATGTTCACTCTCTTTCAAGGACCAGGGGGCTCTTGTTATGCAAATAGAGCTTCCGAGACCCTCTCTGATATTGAAGTCAGGCCTGATTTGTCAACAGATCACAGAATAGGTTTATTCTGAGACTTGCACCATTAATCACTGTTTGGAATTGAGAATGGATTTCTAACAATGCATATACTGGTGGTTGGTTCGGGTCCAGCTCTAGACAGCAAGAGCCCACTGACTCCAAACAGCGGAAATGGAAATGGAACTGTGTGTGGTGTGGTTCTGATTTGGCACCAGACAACAGTCCCACGATCAAGAGAAAACAGTAAATAAAAGGAAAAAGAGATGAGCGTCTTTCCTGCCTGAAGGTCGTCCTGGGAAAGTTCCTGAAACAAACCCACTGCATCTTTGACTCCCTGCCAGCTCCCCCATGCACCCATCACCAGCACCCAGCAGCCTCTAGGGCCCTTGCTGTGTGAAATCCCACAGCCTGTACTCTAACCAAGCCTGGCCCACCCCGCCCCCCAGCAGTCCGCAGGAATCACTGAGTCTCTGCTTCCGGAGCTGAGCAGCAGTGTGCAAAAGGGCCACATTCACAAGCGAGTCCCCAGACAGGACATCAGCACAGGCAGGGTGTAAGGACTAATTACACAAGCTGCCAGGCCCTGAGCCCCTGAGCCTCGCTGCGATTCCACCCATGCTAAGTGCCTAGTTGAGTCATTTATTCAGTGGATATCTGAGTATCAAAAACAATGGTGTAGTTACCAGGGTTACAGCACAAATCAAACAATGTCCCCGCCTTCTCGGAGCTCAGTTCTGATCCACTAACTCATAATAACCTAGGCAGTGAAGGGAGCAGACTTCAAAGCACGTTGGCCTGAGTACCGCCATTTTGACTTCAGACTCCATTTTGCCTGTAGGGTGAAGTAAAGTTCAGGTCCCCAAGCCCTAGGGGAGCTGACAACTTTCCAATGGCTGACCCGCCTCCTCCCTAAACCATAGAAACAGTCGCTGTGCATCTTCAAGTCTCTAGACACATTATGGCTGTTCCTAACAACAAATGAATCTAGATGGTTGGACTGAAAGGCTTGCATTGTATGTGGTTGACAATGATGAACACTCAATGAAGCCCCTAATCTCTGAATCCTGAGTGGTGAAAATTGTTACTGTAACTTGGCAACAAATGTCTGTGATTTTTTTGTGCTTATAAACCCCGTTTCTGCCCCTGCTTGGGCTGTCAGGAGAAACAAACCTCCCGAGCCCTTGTCCTGCAACCCTGATTGATCGGTGACCGGCTTATGTGGTGAATTATTCAAATCTTTGGAACCCATACGCGTTGTCTCTCTCCTTCATGGTGCATAACGGACTGGGTGTAACAGCAGCTGCCACTGCCTTACTTCTGCTTCTCTCTGTAAATACCTGAGGTGCACGCCCTAAAACTTTGCCCAACACCAGTTAAGTCATGAGATTAGGATCCCAAACTGGGTTCCCAGTAGCTTGGGCAACGGCCTCACCTGGGGACCAGTGCTTCCTATCTTCCAGGTCCTACCACAGATGGGGTCAAACTCATGGGTTCAGTGGGCCCAAGCTGTTCTTGATTTTCTCAACTTCTTCCTTCTCTCGTTTTCTGGCTCTAAGGATACTCCAGGGACCCCACATTCCTCCAAGCTGCTGCACAGGATGGAAAGCAAGGAGCCACAGGCCACATATGAACTGGAGAGGGGCGGGGCTGCCTCTGTGACGAGCTCCATGCACCTAAGTAAAGACTTTCTTGATCTATCCCAAAGCCTTAAGAAAGGGTTTCATAGCTGGGCAGGGCTGGTGGCGCACGCCTTTAATCCCAGCACTTGGGAGGCAGAGGCAGGCAAATCTTAGTCAGTTCGAGGCCAGCCTGGTCTACAAAGAGAGTTCCAGAACAGCCAAGATTGTTACACAGAGAAACCCTGTCTTGAAAAAACAAAAACAAAAAAAGAAAGGGTTTCATCCCAGCAAGAAGTCACTATATAGACAACTCCATGG
The DNA here is from genome assembly GCA_902168405.1 of Peromyscus aztecus. Classification (NCBI taxonomy): domain Eukaryota; kingdom Metazoa; phylum Chordata; class Mammalia; order Rodentia; family Cricetidae; genus Peromyscus; species Peromyscus aztecus. The sequence continues at coordinate 5,482 of CABHPQ010157262.1, read as the reverse complement.
TGAAATAAAACATTCAGAACAATACATTTCTTTGTTGGTTTTTACTTGGACTCTAAATGATGGGCTTGTTTTACATCCACAAAAGGCAATGCTCACTGGTCAATGAGCTAAAGAAGGGAGGGATACCCTTCCAAGTTTCCCACAAGATCTGAAAAACAAGTGCAGTAAGTTAAAGCCAGCATGGTCTCAACTTGAGTGGACCTTTCTGTAATTAGGATCTGTTTTTGCTCTCCCAGAGCAATGTTCTGTGGTCAGACAGAAATGACCGGGTCACCTTCCTCTTCCAATGTCTGATGCCAAAGAAATGCCCGGCACATCTGAAAAATTCTAGTGCTACCTAGTTCCATGGAAAATTCTGCATTCTCAGGAGAGTATTCAAAATCTCCTACTTGGCACACAGCTATATGTGCTGGTCAGCAAGAGGATTCTGATCCAGAAAGAGGACCACACCCTCCCTTCCTTCCCTTTCTCTTCCCTCTCCCTTCTCCAGCGGCCAGAGTACATCCCTCTTCGTCTCTTTCTCCTGCTCCAGAGCAAAGCAGTAAATTCTGACCTTCCACCCTCCAAGGAAGCCTCTGACAACTTAGCTCTGGAATCAATCTAACACAGAAGAGAAAAAGAAAGAGGATTGAACTTGACTTTCTTGTTGGACTTTCTTTGTACCACCAGCCCACAAATCATGTCACAGAGACTTGTTATTAATTATGAAAGCTTGGCCTTTAGCTTAGGCTTGCTTCCAACTAGCTCTTATAACTTAAATTAACATGTTTTTATTAATCTATGTTCTGCCACCTCTCTTCTTCCCAGAGTTCCTCTTTCTCCTCAGAAATCCCGCCTATTCTCTTCTGCCTGGCTATTGACCATTCAGCTTTTTATAAACCAATCAGAAGATGCCTTAGGCAGGGACACATCTTTACAGTGTACAAAAAGATCATCCCACAACAAAGGATAGGAGAGGGAAGAAATCTTCCACTGGTGTTAGTCTTTGGTGGCTGCATCAGGAAACCCAACAAAAGTGAAGCCAACTCTTATAGCAGATTCACCCATTGTTAAATACAATATACTCCTAGCCAGGCAATCGTTCTGTTGTGTTCCAGTCTAGAAAACAAAGTTTTCCAGGGCATCATTAGGTGGAAGTCAAAGACTCTCTAGTGTCCCCTCTGGATTCCTTTGCAATGCCTAAGTGCCCTCCAGCTGCAGAGGGGTGCCTCTCAATGAGCTTGCCTTAGCCAAGATGCTGCCCCACCCAAGGTTATGGGCATCGTTAGTGGCCAATGCCTTGCTGGTATGGAGAACCAAAGGCTTTGCTGTTTGAAACAACTCAGAAGGACATTTCCATCTCCAGCACTGGGGCTTCCATGGAAACAATTCAGCCTTCCCTCTACCCTGTCCTAGAGTATAGCCTAGCTGTCTCTAGAACCCTCCTGAGGTCCTCCAAAGTTAATATTTACCACCATAAAACTATAAATCTGAGCATCTTTCATACACACTTGGCCATGAAGTCTTTTCTTCCATTTCTTCCACATATATATTTCTGAGTAGACAGGGTATAGGTTAGCACTAAATTGATTCTTTGCCATCAGCTAGGATTTTGACAGAATTCTGCCTCCGTGGAGCCTCTCTGCAATAAACACAGTTGTTCCGTGTCACCTGGCCTACAGATTTCTCTGCCTAGAGTCAGGAGGTACTAGCGGGTGAAATAAGGACATCCCTGACTCCTTACGAATTGCTTCATCAGAGGAAACTGTGTAGTACTCAGCCTTTTATGACTTTTTCCAGTCAGAGTCATAAAGGAAATGACTGGATTATGAGATTACAAGCCCATGCCAAGCTTATTAACCAAAAGGTAGGCAAAAATTGAGCAAAGAAATGAGCTTATGAAATAGAGATGGTGGTTGTATTATTCAGTTCTGTATCATAATAATAAAACACCCAAAGCAGCTAACTTTATGAGAGAAAAGGATTAGTTAGGTAACAGTTTGGGAGGGTCAAGAGTACAGTGCCTATACTGACCTCGTTCTAATAAGGACCTCTTGGAAAATGGCAGATGGCATTGGCAGGAGACTGTGTCAGATCAAAAGCACCCCATGTATCTCCAACCAGGAAGGAGACTGGCATCCCATAATCCTTTTTGAGGGCGTGCCCCAAATGAAGTAAGGACCTTTGACTAGGTGCCACCTCTAAAAGGTTCTGCTTCTCAGTACTGCTGCCCTGTAGACCAAGCCTCATTCACAGATTCTTGAATTCTCAAGCCACACCCACCCACTGCAGTGACTGAGATAAAGAGAAAAGACAATCCATGGAAAGCATGGGAAAATCACTTTAGATGACTAGGTGAGGACATCCATAAAACTGATCACTCTAACTAGACTTCTTCAGTCAAAAACGCAAAGCAGGGCCTGGAGAGATGGCTCAGCAGTTAGGGCCACTGGCTGCTTGCTGTGGGATGTTCTATATGGCAAATGTGTTGCTAATAAAATACTGATTGGCCTGTGGCTAGGCAGGAAGTATAGGCGGGGCTAACAGAGAGAATTAAAAGAACAGGAAGGCAGAGGGAGTCACTGACTGCCAGCCAGCCACCGCCAGGACAAGCAGCATGTAAAGATGCCGGTAAGCCACCAGCCATGTGGCAAGGTATAGATTTACAGAAATGGATTCATTTAAGATAAAAGGACAGTTAGCAAGAAGCCTGCCACGGCCATACAGTTTGTAAGCAATAGAAGTCTCTTTGTTTACTTGGTTGGGTCTGAGCGGCTGTGGGACTGGCAGGTGAAAGAGATTTATCCTGACCGTGGGCCAGGCAGGAAAACTCTAGCCACAGCTGCTCTTGCAGGGGACCCAGATTCAAGTCCCAGAACCCACATGGTGGCTTACAGCCATCAGTAACTCAACTCCGGGGATCTAACACCCTCTTCTGGCTTCCACAGGGACCAGGCATGTACCCAGAAAAATGTGAAAGAACTTTCTAGAGCTAAGCTGTAGCTCAGTTGGTAGAGTGATTGTGCGCCTAGCATGCATGAAACCATGAGTTTGATCTCCAGTGGTGCATGTAGTTAGGCATGGTGACACATACCTGGAATTCCAAGTTGAGGCAGAAAGAGCAGAAGTTTAAGATCATCCTCCGATACATAGCAGGTTCAAGTCCAGTCTAGGCTACTGAGACCCTGATTTAAAAAGTAAAAAATTAATAGCTTTTTTTTCTAAGCTTCATCTCAAAATTGACAGTAATAGCAAAGAGGCCAGACAGTCAGCCCTATGCTACATCTTCTTTTATAATTTCCTCCGTGTGTCTTCATACTTTCATGAAGTGGGATGCCTGCCTCTTGGTGCTCCCAAAAGACCTTCTAATTTCACCTCCAGGCTAGGGTCTCAAAAGGGATAAGACTGCGCAACCCCTGATGTTTGAACCTGGTACTTACTAGGCAAGAAGTCAATGTTAGCTAAGTCAGTAAGTGGACAAAAGGGTAAAAACCACAGCAAGAAAGAAACCCTGAGCCTCTAGCAACGTATTAGTGATACTACAAGCACATGTGTGCCCTGAAGACCGCACAGGGTGGTGAACCCCGACCACTACTCATAGCAAGGATTTCATCACGGAATGTTAATCTATTCACGATAAACTTATGTCTTGACTTTTTTCTTTTAGGATCTCGAGACTTAGGCTTCTAATTGGGTAAAATGGATAAAACATTATAGAAAAGCCACGTGAAGGGTGAAGAGATTACTGACAGATGATAAGGAATGGACCAAAAAGTTTACTGGGGTGAAGGTAAGGAAGAAGCTGCAACATTTAGTATCTAAATCTGACCAAGTGATGCTGTCCAGAACAGAGCTGGCTAGTGTAGCATGAATCTTAGAAGGTCTTATTAATACAAACAAACCTGGAGCCAGGTATTGGGGTGAACGCTGGAAGATCAGAGAAGCAGAACCAGCCACAGCTACCTCACCTCTCCAATTCCTCAGCTGATCCTGTTTCCTCAGACTGGAAGCTTCTGAGTCCTCATCCAAATGGATCTCAGCTGAACTGCTTCTTGAAAGACTGAAAGCTTAACTAGGCCAAAAGGTTAACCAGGCTCTAGTTCCTGGTCCTCATGCCTTAATACCTTTCTGCTTCCTGACATCACTTCCTGGGATTAAAGGCGTGTGTCACCATGCCTGGCTGTTTCCAGTGTGGCTTTGAACTCACAGAGATCCGGATGGATCTCTGCCTCTGGAATGTTAGGATTAAAGGCATGTGTGCCACCATTTTCTGGCCTCTATATCTAGTGGCTGTTCTGTTCTCTGACCCCAGATAAGTTTATTAGGGTGCACAATATTTTGGGGAACACAACATCACCACAGGCTAGAACCACACAGGAAATCACACTGGGTTTCTGGCATTTGAGACCAGGCTAGGTAGGAACCCAAGGGTATAGATGCTGGAATCTCTCTAAAACTTAGCATATGCTACTCACCTCCACACAAGGGTCTCGTTCACGATGAGAAAAGATGTGGAGCAGGAACTAAAAGCAGATTTCTCCCTAGGACATGATGTACCAGGCATGGCATATTATAATCTAAGGTCAACAAAGCATCATTCTGTGTGTTCTGAGTTCCCTGGTCTGCAACATCATTAAAATAATACTTCCTTTGTTAAGTTTCCAGAGGATTAAATGAGCTTTACATGAAGTTCGGTGAACTCTACCTGTCGCTGGGTGATAGGTATTTATTCAATATTAGTAAACGCTATCCTCCTGAGAGGCATGAAGTGTGGTGTGTTTGCCTGTTTTGTGTGTATTTGTTTTGGATAGTGATGTGTAGTTACTGCTAGAGGCAGAACTCAGGCTCTCACATGGGGTCTACCATTCAGAAACATCCACAACTTATCTCTATATTTATTTATTTGCTTGTTTATTTGTTTGTTTCTCCCTTTCTTTCTTCTTTTTTGGTTCTGTTTTTCGAGATTATTTTTTTCTTTTTTTGATGATTAACTGAAAATCAGAAAAATTCAGTAGCTTAACCAAAGCCAGTCAGTAAGAGCGTCATGGTCCCCCCATCTCTCACCTGACCAATCCTGGGTTGGCGGTCATTGCTTTAGTCACTGACGTAGGTGGGTTACACTCTGAACACTGCAACCATGGATCACTCTGACAGGTAACTCACAGTATATCATAGCTGACTAGTGAATTTCTGCTGGACCAGGCTAGGCTGAGCTTACTTCCTGATATCCTTTCATGAGCTCTAACGCAACCTGAACTTTAGAATACCATGCCTCAGTGACTTCCAAAGTCTTTATAGGCAACCTTCCAAAGCCATCTTGAAAAACAATAAAAATTGATATGGATAAATATTCAATTTTAGCTGGGCAATCTTAATGAGAACTGTGAGTTTGAGGCTAGCCTGAGCTATGTGGCAGAGACTCAAAAGCAAATAAAAACAAAAAACAGGGTTGGAGATAGCTCAGCAGTAAATATGTTTGCGGTGCAAACCAAACAGCCTGAGT